>JANIIA010000003.1:51947576-51977875 GCA_027478495.1 Erythroxylum alaternifolium | reverse complement strand
TTAATATATTTTCAGTGTTTTTCTACTTTTATTTGTAAGCTTTTGGGTCACCTGATATGTGTTTAAATATTGATTCATTTGATATACTACACTTAGTGATTAATGCCTTAGAAATGCTTAGGACACTCACTTTAGCTTATATTTGATCTTAGGTACTTTTCGGAAGTAAATAAGCTAAAGTGACCCGAAAGCATGTCATTGAAGCCATCTTCTCAATTTCCATATTCTATTGATTCATAGAGCATGAAGAAGAAGAGGGTTGAAAGAAGAAGAGGCAAGAAAGAATGTCAAATGAAGAACAAAGAAAGGAGAAATCTCACAGCCAAACATTGGACTGCATGGGTGTAAGATATCTCTCACGTCGATGCATCATCTCTCACAGTCGTGAGAGATCTCTCACAGCCATGAAAGTGCCATGCATGACTATGAAAAGGCCATGCACGGTTGTGAATTCTCGTATCTAAGAATTAATTAGAGAACGATACGGTGTCTTGGCTAGGTGTCACTCGGTTTTAAACCAAAATTTTACTATATAAGGAAAAGAGAGTGACAATAGAAGGGTATATGGGAATAAACCTAGCCGATAGGGCCCTTCTTCTATTTTCTCTTCAATTGTTTCTTCGTTCAACATTGATGGTGGTGATGGAGAGGATGGCTGATGGTGAAAGCTTGAAGATGGAGATGACAGCTAACTTTCCTAACATCGGTTCGAAGGTGCAGTTAAGGCTAAGAAGCACATTAAGCAGATTGTTGTTATGTATCATTATCTTTACCTCTTTTCGGATTATTTATGTTACCTTGTATGGATTAATTGGGTGTTATATGAGAATAATTTTAATGCTCTATTGAATCCTTTTTTATGAAAACCTATAGCTAGAACTTGAATGCAATACGTAATAGTCGTATTAAAGGTTGTATGTGGCAACTAACGATATTAAATCGTTAGAGATAATATGGCGTAAGCTAAATAATCCGAGCTTTTGTGATTGTTACTTAGATTGATCTTTTTTTCTCACTTGTAATGCAACTGTCTAGATAAACTTAAAAAGCTTGTTCTAGGTTTCTCGATAGTTAGAGTTAATTAATGAGCTCTTCTTGATTAACTATGATTTAAGGAAAAATTAAAATTAACAGAGCTTATTGTTAATTCACGATCAATAGTCTTAAGAGAGGTGTAAAGATTCGGATTAAACCAAAGAATCGATTTCAACTCATTCATCAAATTTATCACTTTGTTGTTGTTTAATTTGATTTATTTTTACACATTTAATTTTATTTTGTCTCCTAATTTGCTTTAAACCAAAAAACCCTCTTGTTTTGCTTATACAGACAAATTAAGAAAGTAATTGGAATTAATCTCTATGAAATAGACCTGGACTTATCGCTAACTATAGTTCAATCTAGTTATTTTGGTAGTATTACGATATGTGACTATCACCAGTTTAAGGTGATGAGTTTTTTCACGGCCAGTACAGCTGGAATCGTCTACTTACCGTAGGGTCACCAATTTAAGATGAAGACTAAGTCTTGTCACCCCACAGTTGGAGTTTCCTGCCATCGATTGATCTCTACTGAAAAATCAGTCACCGGAGGTCTTGCAAGTGCCCTATATATGCCACCAGAAAGTCTGTCATCTAGTCTCATGTGTCAGTGTGTGACAACGGATGTGTTGGGGTGGTATCACCTCATCACTTCTCCCAACGTCGCCTCTCCCTCTCGACTTGCCTGGGTGTTTGATCCATCATCACCATCGACTGCTTAAGGTGGTTTTTGCATTGCTTGCCACTACCTTGCTTGCCATTTTCCTACTTCACCATTAATGATTGTGCACTGTTGTCCACTACCTTGCTTATCAGTCATAATAATAAATGTTCCTTTAATCGAAGTCAAAATAAAGGAAATAGTATAGTGGACTTGTAACATCCATTACTTACGTTAAGGCTAGACAGTATATATATGAGAGATTATTGAGAGATTAGAAAATCCATTTCATGCTCATGCATTATATAATAGGCACATACACGTGAATATTGAACTTTTGCACATTAAAATGATTGTACCTGCATTGACATTCCGAGTATAATTGATTTGTAAATGTGATTATATTGAGAATTGTTGTTTTTATATGTTGAAAATTGATTTGGAAAATGTATTTAGTGATTTAGAACTTTTGGTGAAATTTAGAAAATTTCTGAAATTTTGGGTTTTTTTTATACTATGAAAAATGCCAAGTGGCAGGACAATTGATAAATGACAGTAGAATTAAATGTCAGATAGCAGTGTAAATTTTTAGAAATGCCAATCAAATTTAATGACATATGTAATTGAAATTTTGAGACAATTGGAGTAAAAATTGAATTTGATTGGACTAGTTAAATGAAAGAACCTAGTTTAAACCTATGGGAATAGGACATGTGGCAAGTGACATGTGTCACTTGCCAAGCCATTCCTTTAGCTTATAACCCATGATTTTTTTAACCTTGAAAGATAAATTAATTGTCTTGGTTCTTGTTTTCTTCTTCTATTTTCGTGACCTTCTCCATTTCTTCTTTTCTTCACGATTTTTTGCTTCTCCAACCTCCATACATGTTGAACATAACCCTCTCATCTTTCATTTACTACTCTTAACTTGTTCTCTCTTTCATTTTTACAAAATAACCTAACCTCCCACCTTGGAATGGTGATGTATGTGGGTTGTCAACAAAGCTAGGGTTGGTGTACTCTTGAAGGATTTGGAGCTAAATCAATTAAGTTACATATTGATCTTCATAGTTTAGTGTAAATGGGACATAATGATGAGTAATTTGAGGTTTTGTTTTAAATATGAAATTCTTTAGGTTTTAACGTGGGTGTAGTGTAATAAAAAAAGGGATCATGCTCTATATTGTAGTGAGTTAATGTTATTCATGAATGGTTTGAGAGATGAATCAATTATGATAATGAGATTATAAAAATGGTGTATAAAGAAGTGCAGAAAAAATTGATTAGTGAATAGATGGTTTTATGCTATGTTTGTCTTATGTTAATGTGGATTGCTTTAATTGTTTTAGATATGAACTAACATGAGTTTAGAGCTTATAAGAAGGATTATTATGGTGTCTTAAATTGAGATGAGTTAAAGTGATAGTTACGGTTGAAAAGAAGGTGTAAAAGAAGTAGAAAAATGTCCAGAAAATTGATGATGGAAGAATAATTGATATGTTCTGTTTTGATCAATCTTAGATTTTAATTTGTGTGTGTATAATATTGAGCTGAAATGGACTTAAATGATGGTGTATTAACCTACAAAAGATAGACTAAGCAAAAGAGGTGAACTAGGATGAACATGATGATGAAGTGTGCTGGAAATTATTGGATGGAGTGTTTTTACTGGACAAACATTAGTATTTTGGCCATAACTTGATCTGTGAATATCCAAGTTGGATTGATTTTAATTTAGAGTAAACTAAAAACATATGGATACAATTTTCATGAAGGAATTGAATTTGAATTCTCTCCTTACAGGTCTTAAAATTTAGCTTGAAGTTGAATTTTGGAATAGGCTGTAGCACTACCCTTAACTGAAATCGTGTCCTACTTTTATCTAATAACCTGTATTGATGTAGGTGGAATAAAATAAAATTTTATTCGTAAAAGTCGTAGCTTATTCTCTTAGCTTTCTATTGGTATAAATTTTGTAATTTTTGGACATCAGAATTGAGAGATATGAGTTTTACAAGTTGGAGTGCACCAATTCTTCAATCATGCACTAGCCAAAATTTTGAACTTGCACATTCTGTCGTATTTTGAGCATAAATCATGGAAACATGAACCAAATTGAATGATTTTTGTTTCATTTGAAATTTAAGACATATGTAAACATTTTTTTAGAAGAAGGTGGTACCTAAATACCTCATTTTATAGGCCATAATTGTCATACAAAACTGACCTGAAAATAGAGTTGGAAAAATAGGAAAATGGGAATGCCTAACGAAGGCAGAAAGTTTCTGCCCACAAATCCCACGATCATGGGAATTTTCCACTATCATGGGAATTGGTTAAACATAAAATATGCTTCTTTTGTGTGTAGGTTGAAGTAGCAATTGGTTAGGTACTTTCATGTGATGCAATTAGGCTTGAATGAAGCTTGAATTGAGCCTAAAATGATGCTTGAACAAGAGATAAAATGAGTATTATGTTTAGGATGTTGATTGAGGATATAAATTTAAGAATAAATTGATGTACATTAGGTGTTTAAATATGAAAAATTGGAGATGATATAAGAATGAAAGGGGTCCTATGAAGACTAAAGTGACTCAAAAAGATTAATGATGTGTATTAAGTAAAGATGAATGATAAAATAGATATTTTGTGATCTTTAATGCGTGAATAACTTTAGTGAATGATAGAATGATGAAATTAGAATAATCTTGTACAATTGAGGTGTAAACCTAAGTTCAATTCAGATATATTTGAGTTATGAAATGTGAATTTAGGAAATATATCCGGAATTGTCATTGAACATACATCATACATAACACATACATATGTGCATAACTGAGTTCTTTTGTGATAGGTGCAAAGAAGTAATGTGTAAATGTGTGATTGCATATTATAGGGAAACAACTAGATCGAGCACATCCAGACATTGCTGGTATTTTTAGGCAATAAACTATCTAGAGTAAACTGTGAGTAACCTAAGATGGTCTCACATTGAATTATTATTTGTTTACATTTTGTATTGAATTATTATATGAATGTGATTGTGTTAATTCTAGACAATTGATTGTTAGAGGAGTTCTATATTTGGGACTGTATTGGAAGTGCTACTTGAATGTGAATATGATTGACTATTTGTTCTCATCTTCAATGTTGAATGTCAGACTAAAAGTCCGATGATAAATGTGAATGTGACTGAATGAGTGTAGTCATTGAATATGCATGATGCATTTTATTACATGACTGCATGAAACATAAAGACAGTTGTGACCATAGTTGCCAGTGAAAAAAAAAAGAGCTTAAAGCTTAGATTGTGGGAAGAGCTAAAGGCTTACTAAGTAAAATGAGCCCTTATCCGTTATAAGGGACAATATTAATGAGCTTAGTATCCACAATGAATACGGGTCAGTGAAAAAAGCACTCGGTCACAATAATAAAATAAACAATTGTGAGTCTCATGAACATTGCATACACACATAAATTACATGATTTGAATGATTGCAACTGAAATGTGAAATCAAATTGATTGAAAAATGTGAACATATATGTGCAAAGTGTTTTATGATGATATATGAGAAATTAAATGTTGTGAATTATGTGTTGTATGTATTAATGTGATATGTGTGATATGAGCGAACCGTCAAGGATGGTTACTCAATTGAGTTCACAAAACTCACCAAAATTGTACGTTGACTTTTCAGGTACGAGAGTGTTGACTTAGCTGCTAATACCGTATAGAAGGAATCTAGTATAACTTTTTGTTAGACGACATGGCTCAGAGGTCAATCAGCTGGGACTTAGGGTTTTAGATAAATTTTTGTCTATTTCCTCATATATGTAGCACATTCTATATACGGAGATGTGAACTCTAATTAGTTTTGAGGATGTACACATATGGATGTTAATGTAAAGCTATAATGTATATATTGTTTATGAAATGAAATGAGAAATTTTTATGAATTGTGATATTTATATTTTAATTTATGATGCCATGCGATATGTGAAAGTGATAAAGTTGGCACGTCATTTTCGTCAGGCACGTGTACAGACGTCTAAAGGGCATATGTGTACGTGTCGGATGGGAGTGGGGTGCTACATAAGGTCTGTCAAGTATATCACAATCCAAGTAATAATAGGTGATAAACTAATAACATGAGAGACTATATTAAGTGATCCTGCCAAAAAGGGATTCAGTAACTTTGCTTCTATAAATATCTAAATAGGGAGACTTAGGAGGAGACTTAGGAGGAGTCTTATAATGTCTAATACCTTACTCTTTGTAATAGTTATTAAACGGTTCGAAATATTCACCATCATTGTCACTATAAATGTATTTCAATTTCTTGTTTAATTATCCTTTAACTAAGGTTTAAAATTATTTGGAATTCTCAAGAACTTACTTTGGTCTTCAAAGCATAACCTAAAATTTTCTAAAATGATGATCAATAAAAGTAACAAAATAAAGTGTAACATCATATGATACCACCTTTAAAAAGTCATAAACATAAGATTGTACAACTTAATAAATCTAACTTTCTAGATGGAGGATGACTCTAAAAAGGAACTCTTCTTTATTTCTTAGCCAAGCAATGAAAACACTTATGAAACCTAGCTTTCTTAATCCTAGAAAGTGAAGTTCTCTTGGCTAAATAATCAATCCCATTTGCACTCCTACGACTTAGTTTTCTATGCCATAATTATGATGAAGTATCACTCTCCATTATATTCAATAAGATGCTATAAATATATCCTTGCATCATCTACAAGTTAGTAAAATAATTACCTTAGACCACAATTAGTGAACCTTTAGTAAGTTTCCATTGTCAATCATTGAAGACATTGCAATAACCGTTATTATCAAGCTTTCTTATAAAGATCAAATTCAAGCAAATTTCAAGTGCACGCTAGACATTTTTAAGAACTAACTTTGAATCATTATTAGTCTCTAAGCAAATTGTACCAATACTAAGCACCCTAACCTAGTCATCATTGCCTATGTTTAATAGTATAAAATAAATGATAGTATAAAAAATGAATAACTCTTTCCTTGGCGTGAAATTTTTATTATAAGCAAAAAAATCACCATCAACATCAACGTCAACAATAACCCAATTATAATTATCAATGTCCCTCTTTACTTGTCTCATCTCCTTTTTCAACTTGAAATGATACTTTTTGATATGTCATCCTTTACCATAGTGACCACAAATAAATTTCATATAATTGGACCTTTACTTACTTTTACTTTTCTCTATACCCTTACGACCATTAGATTTGCTTTTACTTTAGATTCACTTTTAACATATTCAATAGTCACCACATAGTTAGAAACATGGAAACATAAAGAGTTTTTTAAGAATCTGATAGAGTATTAAGCAATTGAAGTCCCTATATCTGGTCATCAAAATTTACATTCATTTTAGATAACTAATTAAGAACACCCCAAAAATCATTTAAATAATTAGAGATAAGATTGCTCTCCTAGTATCATAAATTCATCAATTGCTTAAGAAAGAGCTATTTGTTATTTTCAGTTTTCAAAGCATAAATTGTCTTAAGCTTATCCTACAAAATGGCAACATATATCTCATTAACAATGTGATTAAGAACATTATCTATTATCCATTGCTTAATATAGTCATATGTTAAGGTTTAAATTCTTAATCTTCATCAACCATAAATTAGGACTTCTAAGTAGTAAATATGAGTAAATGAATATTTTTTCACAAGTAATTACTCTAACTTTTTTTAGTGTCCTTTAAACATAATTCTTTATAGTTTAAATATTATATTTTAACACATTCTTAAATTATCTTAAGCAAAATTACTTACATATACTAATTAATAATTCAATTTATTAAGTAAATTCATGATAAAATTATAATTAGTTTTTAACAATAATAATTTTAAAATTTTCAACTAAAGTAAAAAGAGATAAATAATGAATCTAAATTTTGATAAATATAATTTATTAGTGAAATTAAATAAATAAAAATAGGAATGTATTTTTTAACAATAATAATTTAAAATAAAATTTTAATTAAATTATAAATTGATAAATAAAAATAAAAATAATTTATTAATTAAATTGTGTGAGAGAATTTAAAAAATTTATTGAAAAGTTCATACAACAACTTTAATATGTATTAATGACATGTTAATACATACCTTTTTTAGAACAAGCTTACACTCTAACAATTCATAGTAGGTATGTTGTAACTCTTCATTATGACAAAAAGCAACAGTGACAAGACAAGCAAGCATAGGGTTGGCGTTCCTCTACACAGGCATAGGGTTGGCCGTTGGCGTTCACTTGTAGAGGAAGAAGGTTACTGAGCCCCACATTTGACAGATTTTTAAAATTTATTGAACGATTTTTCTCGAGATCCGGCAGGTTTTTTTAAGAAAATAATTAAAAACTTTGGTTTTTTCCCATAAGGATTTTACACACAAATTGGATAAGAAATTAGGTCGATTTGTATTTATTTCAGCTGAATCAGTTGATTCGATCTGATTTTTAAAACATTGAATATTTCATCTTATCGTTCTACTTATGATAATCAATACCATTTAAGTGCACCATTTTTAATATTTCCACATAATTCAAATAAAATTATTACAAGTTTTAACCACAAATTATGATGCCACAATATTGGGAAGAAAGCACCAATAAGTAAGACCAAACACATAATGTAAGAAAATGACTACTCAAAAATTTTATTTATATTTGAATCTATAAGGAGCAAGCAAACTTTATCATAACATTATAATTGTAGCAAGTGTAATATTATGATAAATTAATATGGCCAACATAAACTATGAACAAGAGAGACATCAAGATTTACAAGAAAAATACTTTTGAATTAAAGGTAAAAACTTTGAGATCTTCATTCCATCAAAATGACTCCACTAAACCAAAACAATCTTAAAAAATGATACCCAAAGTGGTCACAAAATAAATTCCAAACAAGGAGGAAAAAGGAAGGATAAATGCAACAATAATAAACAAGAAAGAAAAGGAGAGAAATCACCCTAAGTTGAACTATTGTTTATAGGTTGAAAACTATAGTTAGAATCCTCCAAATAAGATCCAAAATTTTCGTATCATATTAAAACGTCTCAAGAATTCCCCAACCATATTTAGATGAAAACCTAATTGGAATTTCCCCCAATTTCTAAAACCCTAATTACTCAAAGGAAATTATTAGGTTGATGGCAACTTCTCTTGCTCCAGGGTTTCGATTTCACCCTACCGATGAGGAACTAGTTCGATACTACCTGAGACGAAAGGTCAGCAACAAACCTCTTCGATTCGACGCTATATCCGTCATTGACATCTACAAGTCCGAGCCATGGGATCTCCCAGGTCCTATTTCTTCAAAAAAAATTCTTTTTTCTTTTTTCTTTTTTGTACGCGTATATATCAGAATGTGAACTATATATATAAGGTCAACATTTGGCGGGAAAGATTAGGAAATTCTGTTAGTGTTGGATTGTTAGAGGTGTAGGTGTTAGTGGGCTCTTGAAGGAAATAACCTTTTAAATAAATCCACGGGTGATGGACTTGGGAGTTTGATTCAATGGAAGTCTGGGTGAGGATTTATAGTCTTATACCGGTTTTGAGGTCAATTGTAGGATGGACTTCTTGTAATCGACTGGGTAAAGCCTTATATATGGCAAAGAGGTCTGAAGAGTCGTTCGTTTTATTTTTATTCTTTTTTGGGTCCATTGGGAAAGAAGAAATCAGAGGTTAAAAAAAAACAATCCCTGAAAGACTGAATTCGCATTCAGAGGAGGTGAAGTTTATCCTTATCTGTAAAATTCTTTTTATTTTAAGGCTCTTATTAGACTTTTGTTTAGTGTTAGATTTGTGCTGTTGTTTAGTTGCTTTTAGTTCTTGAGCTTCCTTTCTTGCTTACAATAATTTTTCCAGTTTTCCAGCGTTTAGATGTTATCAAGTCCTGCAGATGTTTAGTCGCCTATGTGGTTATATCATTGGTATTCTTTAAACTGTCAATGAGATGATTAAATTATTAAATTGTAGAAATGATAAAAGAGTAAACTTCCTGAATATGTGTTGTTAATACTTGCTTTTGTATTTTCAGCCAAGTCAAAGTTGAAGACCAGAGACTTGGAATGGTACTTTTTTAGTGCCTTGGATAAGAAGTATAGCAATGGTTCAAAGACAAACCGGGCTACTGAAAAAGGGTACTGGAAAACAACTGGGAAGGACCGTCCTATTCAGAGCAATTCTCGAACAGTGGGAATGAAGAAAACCCTTGTATACCACCAGGGGCGTGCTCCACATGGTACACGTTCCAACTGGGTGATGCATGAGTACCGTCTTGTGGATGAGGAATTGGAGAAAACAGGAATTTCTCAGGTGAAACTGAAGTGATCTTTACGATAGTATTTCAACGTCTATTCCTGTTCCTTTGACCTTTACCATTTTTTGTGGGTTTCTAGGGATACTAGTGGGTATTGGGTTTGAATGTGGTGTGTATCTTATGCTAATATTGGGATCTTTATATAGTGTCCTCAGGTGTATTGATGTTTTTGGTTTTCTGTTGTTTGGTGGGGAAGGATGCTTTTGTGCTCTGCAGGATTTTCCAAAAGAGTGGAACAGGGCCTAAGAATGGAGAACAGTATGGAGCTCCATTTATCGAGGAAGAATGGGATGATGATGAGCTAATTGCTTTACCAGGTGCAGAAATGGCGGTGCCTGATGAACTTGTAGTTGGTGATGAAGCTTATATCGAAACAAATGACCCTGAACAGGTTTCTACTAGTATGCTTCACTTTTTTTTTTCTGAAGTATGAATGCTAGCCTGCTGACAAACTGAAAGCCATCTGAGGAAAATATTGTCACTGGTTCGAAAATTTTTTTGCTCATAGCTTTTGGTACATGCCACCTTATCAAAATTTGTCCTACGTAATTCTACATCATGCTTGTCTGTGTCGATGTGTATGGAACTATATTACTTGCTGCCTAGATATTGTGCTAATCAATATTTGTATTCACATACCTTTATTTTTGTATTGACAGAGAACCCTATGGTCCCATTCTTGTAACTTTGATGTGATATTGATTAATGATCATTGAACTTGAAGAACATCGTATCTCCAGCTAATTGGATCGTTCAGTTAATGTGCCAATTTACTTTCCTTAAGAAGCTGGAAGTTCATTTGTTGTTAACAATTCTCCAACCTTGCAGTAAAGATGATTTAATTTTTTTTCTTTTGCATTGTTTGTAATGTGTCTTAAATTCAAGTTTTCTTATTTTTTTGTTTTCAACAGAATTTTGATATGGCTGGAGACAGTGGTGTTCCATTGAACTACGATTTTGAAACAAACAACAATGTGGAGCACCTCAGAAATTTTGGTGAATATGATCTGAAGCCTATTTTAGGCAGTGGAGAGAAATATGGTCCAGATATCCCCGACAATGAGCTGTTAATTTCACCTGGGTTACATGAAATGGAAGAAAAGACACTGAAAGATGAATTTGTTGAAATATCAAGCAACAAAGTGAATGATGATCATTTTAGTAACTTGCTTGATACCCCATTCCTCGATGCGACTGATGATCCTACAGTCAATGAAGGATTTTTCTTGGAAGCTAATGATCTTTCCAATCCTGTGGATCCAAATTCAGTGGGAGACTTCTCAGGTTTTGATGTTGATGAGTATCTTAATTTCTTCGATGATACTGACATGAACATGACTTTTGATCCAACGGAGTTATTGGGATTTGAAGATTCCATATCTGATCAAAAGCCTGAAATACATGAGGTTAATTTCACTGCGAGTCTTCTTATATGCATTTATAATTCTTGGAAGTTGGTTGCATTTACTAACTTGAAGTTGTATCAGGATATAAATGGCGAAAGTATGGAAGTGACAACAGCAAAGAAAAGATTCTTAGGACATGATAATACTGAAGCATCCTCCTCTAAACAAAAACCAAGTAGCATGGGATTAGATTCTGGTATGTTCAACTCTTTTGACTTATCATCGCCTCCCAAAGGTGATCAAATGTCAAGTTACTTTAATAGTTATTTGATTTGGACTTTTTTTTTGGGTTCCCTGGTGTAGATGTGAAATATCCGTTTCTCAAGCAGGCCAGTCATATGTTGGGTGGCATTCCTGCACCTCCTGCCTTTGCATCCGAGTTCCCTATCAAGGATGCATCTCTACGTCTAAATCCGGCACAACCTTCCAGTTCTATTCATGTTACAGCCGGCATGATAAGAATCGAGAACATGAGATTAGAAGGCAATGTGATGGATTGGCCACTGGGGAAGAACACCGACGTCAATATTGTCCTCCCTTTTGGCTTACTGCAAGGTGATATTATTCCTACCAGCTCGTTGCCAGTAAACAACTTACTCGCCGTGAAGATGGGACCTGTTATGACGCAATGCTGGTTCTTTTTAATGTTCTTCTGGGTCTTAATTTTTGCTGTTAGTTATAAGATAGGTAGCTATATATGCACCAAGTGAGTCACGACTGGTGAAGTTAAGGCCGATAACATCGCAAGCTGTTTATGGTTTTTATTGGGGTGGTAACTAAAGCCCCTCTGGCTTCATTACTGATTTGGACACTGGACTCACAGATCCATTGGTTACATTGAAACCAAACTTACGTTTAACCGGATGGCAGATGCCATTTTTATAGATGGTGAAAGTGTTTACCATACGTTCTATTTGTAGCAGGATCTGGTTTGTTAACCCTAACTCTAAATGGTATTTGATAGATATATTATACGAAGATTGTTTCGGTAGGTTTCTTTTCTCAAAGAGCATTGATAACTTGGTTATCCTTATCCCTCTTTTTGACCTGCCTTTTCATGCTTTATTTGCAATTTGAGATACGGTTGAGGAAGGAGATTTTATGCGATGTAGTTGAGAATCATATTTATGCAGCCATTGAAGGCTCCTGGATGCCATTACTGCTAATTATAGGAAAATATGAAGCTGTGGTGCTACAGATTTAGAAATGATTTTGAGTGAATCCAATGAACATAACTTCTTAGTGATTGACCTGATAGCCCTGGCCGGTGCAATCACCTACAGGTGGCAGGATTGTCATACACGATAATACGGCTAAGGTGGTCGCCTCCGATGGTTCTGATACAAAAATCTCTACCGAATGGCTTAAGGCAGTTGATGCTCAACACATTTGCATGTTCTTTAAGAAATGGTTTCCATAGATATATAACTTAGACCGAAGAAATTCTATCAGAAACTATCAGAAGTATCCTTGGAAGAAAATTTATGTTTCTGAATACTAGTTACATTTCTCCAGGAAGCATAGTATCCTCTCTTATATCACAATAAGCAATACCCTGAAAGATAAGAAAGAGTTTCAAGTTATTGACCTGAGAGTCAAAAAAAGCATAAACTCAGAAAAACGGTGTAGAAATTGCATTCACCTCTCCGGTTAGGTGGGCAACGCATCTCTTCTCTGCTAGCAGTTCAGCTTCAGTCTGCAAATTTCATAAATGCAGAAGTTTTTGAGAATCTAAGCTTGAATAGAAGGTTACAGAATATAATACATGAAATGATTCTTCCAACCAGTTATCCAAAACCATTCCTATATGTTCCATGTGAATGCTATATAAATTCTGTAAGTTGTTTTGGATTGCTGATTAGGAAGAAGATTTACCTTAGCAATTCGTTTGCGGAGGTAATCATCAAAAATTATGTCCTTGACAAGTTCATAATCACCATCTCCCTGGGATGTGGTTCAGAAATGATGATCCTTGTTGATGAAATCATAAGTAGTGCTCAACAAGAAAGAAAGAAAAGAAAGAACGCTTACTTTGGATCTGCATGGCATGCTGAAAACTAGAAAAGAAAAAGAAAGAACACTTACTTTGGATCTGCATGGCATGCTGAAAACTAAGTCCTCTGCTATTCCGTAAGGATTCCCGTTTGTATAAACCTACATTTGAACATAAACGAGTTAGGGTGAGCCATCGAGAGGTTTATGTGTAGACCAGGACGTTAGGGTGAGCCATCAAAACTAGTTTCATCCAACTTCCTAATCACTGCAAAGAAAGATTCCCTATCCAACCTTTTGAAGTTGGATCACTTTCTTAGACACTTTTATAAATGAGAACAAGTTCAAACTAGCATTTATCATACATCATATTGGAATGAAATGCAATGTTTTTCTCACTGGAGCCGGACTCTTGATCCTAATTGAGAAAAATGAAAACTTATATACTGATCTTAACTGTCACATTCTTAAGAAATAGTAGTCAGGTTCCTAAAATTGGAGGAATAAATAGGCAAGTAGTGAAGCATAATCAGGAAGATATGAACATACTCCAGAAGAGAACCAATCGCCCTCAGGAGTGGGAATTACAAGAGACTTCATGGCATCTACAATCGAAACAGCAGTTGATGCCGCCGAAGATCGTCCCCACTTCTGAATAAGCACTCCACCTCTCTGCGAAGAAAGAAAAACTGTAAACGTTAGCCTTTATATAATCATAATTTTGGAATATGGCATTTGAGAACATCACCTTTTGAACCTTCTCAGTGAACTCTTCTTCCAACCACTTGTGATCCTTTATAACCTCTTTGACGGGTAAGCCGTTGATTCTAGCATTCAGGAAGTCAGGAACCTGTAAAATCATTCAAGGTTTCCTTCAGCACAAGTTGAGTGGAACTTAATCAAATCTGGTCACAGGAGTTTATGAAAATGATTCAAGTGACCTGAGTGGTTGAGTGGTTTCCCCAAATGGTCATATTTGACACTTTATCGTAGAAAACTCCTGCTTTTAGTGCAAGCTACAAAAAAGCAACTTTCCAAGTTAAATTGTTGAACCTGACGACAATTTAGTGCTACTCAATGAGAAAGTTCATGTTTCAAAATTGTCCTACCTGACATTTTGCTCTGTTCTCATCCAACCTAGTCAAAGCATGGAAATTCTTCGCAGGTATGTTTGGAGCATTTTTCAAACAAATTAACGCACTGAAAAAAAAAATCGATGTAATCAACATCGAAAAGGAAATGAACTACATATCTATCAAGAAAATTACACAAGGAAACAAGAAAACTTGTTATTTCTTACTTTGTGTTACAGGGGTTGCCCACCACTATCACCTTAACGTTACGAGAAGCAACAGCATTTAATGCTTTACCCTGATATGATCAAAAGATGAATATAAGGACCAGACGACATGGCCAAATGTAAAATGTGATCGGACAAAGGAATAGCAACCTGCTCCGCGAATATTTGTCCATTGATATCTAGCAAGCCAGCACGCTCCATCCCAGGTCCTCGAGGTTTTGCTCCGATTAAAAGAGCCCATTCTGCATCTTGAAATACCTCGTATGGATCTATTCCAATTTTCACTTCCCTTAACAAAGGAAACAGGGAATCCTCAAGTTCCATTGCAACTCCTGTGAAGAAATTTCTCATCATCTAGGGAAATCACAGTTCACAGTGCACAACATTGGAAGATAGTCAAATTCATGACATTAAATAATTGACAATGGAGTAATTGAAGAAATCAGTAGTTCGGGTTTTACAAATAACAAATGAAAAGGTTTATTGACAAACTAAAGATTATACCTAAATTTGCTCAATATCATACCTTCAAGAGCTTGAAGTGATCTTTCTGATCCCAATAGTTTCAATGCAATTGGCTGATCTGGCCCCAGAACCTCACCAGATGCAAGCTGGGACCATTATACAAGTTAGGAAACCCACAAAGTTGGAGGAAAATATTTTTCCTTTATAACTGAATATGAATAACTATCACCTAGGAAAAGACTAGATCATTAGACATCGGGGTATGATTTGGATCATCATTTTGAATTGTCTTAAGCATTTAAACAAATAAGCCATCCACTGTAATCTTCCCTGAATAAAGTTGGCATCCTGATACTAATGACAAACAGAACAAACTTTTGCTTTCTCGGAGTCCTATCTTTCCGAATCCACATCCTTGGAGGCTTATCTTTACAAATTCATCTAATAAGCTATTAACCCTCTTGTTGGCAATCAATGATTCTGAGGTTAATCTCAACATTTGAATCTGGTTAGCTTGCCAAAATAGGCTTAACATTTATGCATTTGGGACATGATCCTTTCACTCGGAATAAATGAAGGCAGAAAAAGCTAAAATCAGTCAAAAGCAAAAAGCCTCACTTTAAAGAGAAGATGATTAGATATCATTCCTGCAGCACCAGATACTGCTACATTGACTAGTTTCTTCCACGATTTTGTCTCATCTTCCTGCAGAAGCATTGAAAATTTAGTGTAATGATCTTCATAAAAACCGATCTATACCAAGAATCAAGACAATGAAAGCCTTATTGATCCACTGGGTTTATGCTAATTGTATGTTTTAGAGGTTCCAGAATACTCAAAGCCATGGCTGTCCTTAAAAAACAAATACTCAAAGCAACCATTTTTGGGTCCATCAACAAACAACAGTGATGCACTCACTCCAGCAAGAACATGAAAAATTAATCCATAAGTCACATCTCGAAATCACAAAACAGAACATAAAGCATCCATGAAAAAGAAAAATAAGCACAAATCATAAACTTGCATTGAAAGGAGAGAAACAAAAAAGGAAGGGTTTAACATACAGCCTTAAGATCATATGTTAGGCAGAAAACGCCATAACAATCGGATTTGTTTTTGGATTCCTCCGGCGGGACCGCAACAGGGGCTTGAACTTGACTAAACAAAGCCAAACCGAACCAAGTTAAACAAAATTGACCAAAGGGGTCCTTAAAATAACGAAAAAGGTAAGACCTTTACTTGACAGAGCAAGAGATATTGAAGTGTCGAGCTCGAGAGATGGGTCGAAGAGAGCGACGTAGATTGTTGTACAGACGAGTGGAGGAGAGCGAAAGCTGTGAAGAGTAGTGGAGACGACTTGCCGTCTTGGTGCTAGCCGTAGCAGGAGATGTTAGCTCTGCCACTCCCATCATTTCTCAGACTAACTTCTTCAAAACAGTGCAAAAACAGAGTGCTCAACTCAAATGTTCACAGAAACAGAAAAACAGAGAGCTTGATGATAACTATCCAGTGAAACAGGGACGGGAGCTACCGGTTTTATTATTTGTATTTCGATTAATAAAAAACAGTTTAATACAAAATTGGTGATATAAAATGAGTGGTAATATAAGGCCACTGGGGAAGACACTTGTCAGCACATTATGAGGACTGAAATCTATGATCTATCCATCTCATCTTTTGAAGATGATGTGACACTTGGCGACCTTTTGGTACTTCACCATGTGAATACAGGTGGCAACTGGGTACAGATCCGGTCCAGCTGTTGGGATAGGGTCGGCTCGATTGAAAATCCTGACTCTTATAATCAAAATGACGTCGTGTTATTAAAAATGAAATCGTTTTTGTATTTTTAAGTTTCAAAATTTTCAGATTGGGCTAAGTTAGGTTTTGGTTTAATAAATTTAAGAACTAAAAATTAAAATTAAGTAATGAACATTAAATAAATTTTAAGGGATAAAAGTGTTAAAATGTTTTGAAATTTTCGATTTATAATCTAAATTTTTAAAATTTTTAATTAAATAATTACATTTTTACAAAATGTTTGTTTTGTTTGTATTTTCCTATTTTGGGTAACAAAATTATTTTTACTCAAATTAGTAAAATACTATTATTTTAACCCGCGTTGGTAAAATAACATTATAAAAATTTGAAAAAGTTGGTTTAATTAATTAAAAATTTTGATAATGAATTAAAAAATCTCAAAAAATTTTGATGTTATTGCTCTTATTAAATTGAAGTCTCAAACACTTGAAAATTCTTAATATGGTGAGCTTTATGAAATCTAAGTTCATAACAAGCATGGCAATCCGATCTACGAGTCAGGTTCGGCCAGAGTTGCCCAGTTCGACTTGACTTGTGGCCTAATCGAGAGAAACAAAATAACATTATTTTTTGAAAATTTTTAAAAACTTAAATCGAGTCTTTCTTACTTGGGCCCAACATAAAATGGGCCGAACCGCCCATTGCTATCTATGTTCATAATTTGCACATACCAAAGTGGTATTCCTTAGACAGAGACTCTGTTTTTATCTCATCTCCCAACATGAAGCTTAAGGTCATAGATAAGATGGTGAATAATGGCCTTCCATTTGGATTTCACTTTCACAGCATTTTAGATTTTCATTTTTATCAATAAAAATATATTCCAAGTTCCAACAGCCACCTTCCAAATACAAAGTACACATCATCAAATAGGTAGATTGTTAAGTTTTTGTTTTCATTTTATCAACTGGACAAATTTTTTTTTTATTATTTTGATTTAATAAGTTAAGATAAAATACAAAAAAGAGAGTAAAAGACGTAGATATTCTTAATCAATTTATTTTTAAAAATATCTTTATTGTTTTTAATTATTTTTAAATTTATAGTATTAATTTTAATAAAATTCATTAAATAATTAATTATTATAGATATGACTCAAATTTTGCATAAGAGCGAGATTTTATATTATTATTATTATTTGATGTGAATTCAATTCATGATTTTCATTAGGATAATTTAATAAAATTTTACTACAATAATTTTAGATTTTTAATATTATAATTTTTAAAAATAATACGATTATTTTAAAAACTACTTATAGAGAAAGGACATGATCGAAAGACCAAGTTAGCTTGAAGTGTGAGATGGGCCAGAGACCCACACAATCTTCACAAGCCCAAGGCCTCTTTATTTCTTAAAATATAAAAATAATTAAACTAGTTATTTAACAATTGACTGCTCTACCACTGAACTGCTGAGGAATAACGAGAGATTCGATTTCATTGATTTCAATTCTCATTCTCAACCCATAATCAATATAAACTCGAAGTTTTCTTCATAACTCTCGGAACTTCTTTAAACAATTCATAAATAATTTTTTTGATAAATTAAAGTAAGAAGTATAACTAAATAGTAATTGGTAAAAATTTCAATCCTAATCAAATTTTATAGATTATGTTAAAATTATCACCTTAACCACGGTACGATGGCACTAAAATATAGGAAATTTTTATATTTGATTGAATTTTTAATATAAAGTATTTAATTTTTTGAAAATTTTTAAATTTAGTACTAAACTTTTTAATGTTTTTAATTTAGTTATTAACTTTTCAAAATTGATATACTAATAGACGGAGTACAACTAATTTTTTGGCCTAATTTATATAAATTTTAAAAGATTAGTCATTAAAATTAAAAACTTTTAAAAAATTTACACTAAAATTGAAAATTTTTTAAATATTAGGTATTATTTAATTTGTTATCCTTCGATAGTTTAATCCGAATAATTAGAACAAGATTTGAAAATTGATTAACTTAAACGAGACTTGAAAATCGACAAAAAGATCGATTAAACTTTGAATTAGGCTTTTGATTTTTAAAAGTTTCGAACACATTCCCAAATTTAAATTTTTAAAAGAGCCTCACTATTTTGTAAGAATAAGACTGCATATTATCAGACTTTTCCAGACCCTACTTTAATATGGGACTCAGATTGAATATGATGGTGATGATGATGATAATATTTGTAATGTTATTGAGATTTTCTTTTCTCATACAATAGCAACAAAATTTAGGTTTTTTGTCTCTTTTAAATACCTGAAAATTTTAGAAAACAACAATAAAAAAAATCAGTCGATTCAATCATAAAAATTTTGAATCGTCTAATTTGTTGGTTTTGTTTTAAACTTTCGTTCAATTTACTTCAATGACTCTTGTTGTTTAAAACCGATCAATTTATTAATTAATAGGTCAATTTTCTTAATAAAATAAATAAATAATTTTTTATTAAACAATTTTTTTTCAATTAAATTTCAAATTTTTTCGATAAGTATGTACAATCTCTTTTAATTATATATTTAAATTATTTAACTTTAATCAATCTTTAATTGATTTTATAACAATCTAATTTTGATTAATATCAGTTTACTTTTCGATCATATTTTTAAATCGATATGAAAAAAAAAAGACACTGCAAGTAGAGTTAGTTTGAAGAATCAATTAGAGCCTGGAATTAGCCCAGACTCCACAGGTTAAACTCTGAAAACTTCAACGTCCACTATATACATGTATATAATAAGGCCGTTGGGCGGCAGGACATTTACCTTAAAGAGCAAGTACATGCCATTACAGCACATACATAAGACCAAGTTGTGTTTTTCATTTCCCATTTCGTCTTCATAATCATACTACATTAGCCGGCTGCAACCTCAATTACCAGTTTCTTGTCTTTATGTTCTTGGACTCTGCGATGTTCGTCTCCAACCCAATTACCAGTTTCTTGTCTTTATGTTCTTGTACTCTACGATGTTTGTCTCCAACTCTCCAGACATCCGTTGAAGATACGATATATATCTTATGTAAATTTATTAAATATCACTTGTGCAGTAATCAAATTCAACTGCTTAAAGTAATTAGATTTGATTTTTATTAATAATTTAAGATATTTATAATAAATTATTAATTTAAATCGAACTTAATTAGTTCAATTCAAATTTAAGTGTTATATTGACATCATAAAAGTACCAGCATTTGATAATTCAATCGAAACCTTAAAAAAGTGATTTTTTATAAAATTAAAAACTTTTAAAAACATAGTTGTCGTTTTAGATTATATAATTATTAATCTAGGTTGAATTTAATTAGTTTAATGGTGGTTAAGAGCGGGAGTTGTCTTCGGCCGGTCTCAAATTCGATTCCATACGGGCGCATTTCTTGTAAAAGCTTGTAGCAATTGGGAGTTTTACATGCTTGTGGCAAGCTCTGTCGGGAATTTGGTAGTCGGGCTCGACCAGCGGGGTTTTCCTCGAAATATAAAAAGTCTTTTAAGAGGTAGTCGAGTTGGTAGAGTGGGGACATGGGGTCAAAAGATTTTGTGTTCAAATCTTCCTACTTATATTCTCTCGATCGAACCTGTCGTATAGGGCTTGCCTAATGTGAAGTATCCGGTTGACGTGATTTGCAGGTTATTGCGTCAATCCATAAGTTTACTCAGTGCACATCCAAAGGATAGCAGCTGCGAGTTCATTCGTTTAAAAAAAATTACGTCACATATATTTTGTTATTATTTTTAAGTTAAAAATTATAAAAATAGTTTTTGAATGAAATTTTTTAATACCATGACATTTTTATATCATTTTAACTTGTATAATTATTAATTTGAGTTGAATTTAATTAATTTATTTTAAATTTAAGTGTTGCATTGAATCATCGTATAAGTATTATTTGATTGATTCGCATGTAGTGTTTATGGCTTTCTAGGAAATGGTTGAGTTGGTATAGTAGAGGATTATGGGATCAAAAGGTCCTGTGTTTGATTCCCTCTATTTATATTCTCTCGATCGAGCTTGTCGTATAGGGCTTATCTAGTATAAAATATCCGGTTGGTGTGATTTGTAGGTTATTGTCTCAATTCAAAAATTTACTAAATGCGCATCTAAAAAATAGCAACTACGGGCTTCTCCGTTTAAAAAATAACGTCGCGTGTATTTTTTCGTTATTTTTTAACTGAAAAAGGGGTTTTTCTATAAAATAAAAAAATAAAACTTTTAAATTCACACTACAGCTGTTTGTCTTTCTAACTTGTATATATATACGTCTGGTGGGTAGACTTTTGGATCGTCGACTTATTCTTAGGACGGAATTAAGTAATCTCATATTTCGAGGTTTGTTGAATTTGTATGAATATATCAAATATGACAGTCGAAGAATCATCATCACCATGCGCCACCGCCACCGCCACCGCGGTGGAGGAGCAAAACGCCGTTGAAGTTCCACCAACATTCCATAAGAATAGTGGGTTTGATTCATGCACTGGGATTTACCATTCGCTGCTACAACTTGGTGACAAATTCCGGATCCCTGACAAGCACGAGCTAAACATAGCAGAATACGTGCTGTCCCATTTCTGCTACGCCGATGATCAGTCGAGAGTTGCACTCGTTGACTCGGCGACTAACCAAGTTCTCACCTACTCAGAACTCCGTCGATCGGTTCACACTCTCGCTTCAGTGTTGTACCATGTTCTTGGTGTCAGGAAAGGTGATGTGGTGTTCGTTTTATCACCAAACTCGATTTTGTACCCGATCATCTGCCTCTCCATATTTGCTATAGGTGCAATCCTGAGTCCGGCGAACCCAGTTAGCACCGAGTCAGAAATAGACAGACAATTGCGTGAGTCCAATCCTAAACTTCTCATCATAGCACCCGAAGAGCAGCACAAGTTGGCAGGAATTGGAATCCAAGTTCTGCTAACTACTGGGACATCTAACGGGGATGTTTTATGCGTTGAGAAGTTGATCGAATCCTATAATCCTCCACTTGAATTGCCGGAGAGCCAGTTGACTCAATCCGACATTGGAGCTATACTTTACTCTTCAGGTACTGCAGGAGCAAGTAAAGGTGTGATACTAACGCATGCAAATATTATAGCAAACATAACCATACTCAAGTGGTTAGTTCATGCAACCTCGTCTCAGGAAGATGTGTTCTTGTGCTTCATTCCTATGTTCCATGTGTATGGACTTACGTTTTTCGGGTTAGGACTGTTCACAGCGGGTGTAACTTCTGTGATCATGCAAAAATTTGACTTTCAGGCTATGCTTAATGCAATTGAAATGTATCAGGTTAATCACATACCTGCAGTGCCTCCAGTGATACTTGGACTAGTGAAACGTGCTGGGAAGTTGAATTGCAACTTGTCTTCATTAAGGAGGGTTGGCTCTGGAGCTGCTCCATTGAGCAAGAAGTTGGCTGAGGAGTTCAGGAAGAGTTTTCCTTGGGTGGAGCTCAGACCAGGATACGGGTTAACGGAAACGTCCGGATCAGCGGCCTTTTTCGTGTCGAATCGGCAAGCTGAAGCTCATCCTGCTTCTTGTGGAATGCTGTTGCCAGGTTTTTGCGCTAAAGTGGCAGATGTTGAAACTGGATTGGCTTTGCCACCCTGTGCAAAAGGAGAACTGTGGATTAAAAGTCCTACTGTTATGAAAGAGTACTTAGGAAATGAAGAAGCGACTGAATCAACACTTGATTCTGAAGGCTGGCTAAGATCTGGTGATCTGGGCTTCTTTGATGAAGATGGATTTCTTCATATTATTGACAGAATGAAAGAGCTGATCAAGTACAATGGATTCCAGGTACTGTCCCTCAACAATTTTGCACCTTCTTTCACACATTCTATCCAGTTTTCCGCTAAGAACTCGCGAACTAAAACTGCAAATCACGTAATACTGAATCTACTGATAAAATCAAGAGTCAGGAACTTTGTTACAGGTTGCTCCAGCAGAACTTGAAGCCATACTTCTAAGTCATCCACAAGTACTTGATGCAGCTGTTATACCGTAAAAAATCACTTACCTCCACATCTCTGCTTTTATGACTCTGTTCTCTTTGTTTCTGAAACGAATAGATTTTGCAGTGTGGAAGACGAAGAAACAGGACAGTTACCAATGGCGTATGTGGTGAAAGCACCAGGATCTAAACTCACTGAACTGCAAGTTATACAATTTGTTGCCTGTCAGGTGCTCCTCTTCTCT
Source organism: Erythroxylum alaternifolium (assembly GCA_027478495.1). NCBI lineage: Eukaryota > Viridiplantae > Streptophyta > Magnoliopsida > Malpighiales > Erythroxylaceae > Erythroxylum > Erythroxylum alaternifolium. The sequence goes on along the minus strand of JANIIA010000003.1, from coordinate 51,954,615 downwards.
TTATTTGCTTCAATTTAACTTTCTTTTAATCTGGATTCTGAAATTTTTGCGTATCTCAGGTTTCTCCGTACAAGAAAGTAAGAAGAGTGAGCTTCATCAGTTCCATTCCAAAGTCAGCTGCAGGGAAAATCCAGAGAAAGCACCTCGTTTTACACACCCAACAGCAACTTACCTCGAAAATGTAGCTTCTATCTAGTAAGCTAAAGTAATACATACGTAAAAGCAATAAAGCTGTTATTAAATAAAAAAAACTATTATTTATAATAAGATTGACTATGTATAATTACCAATGTAAATCATCTTCGTGATTTCCCCCAATTCAACCTATTGTTATCTTTTATTTTTGAATCAACAATATCTTTGATTAGCAAATTGGGTTGGATTTGGGAAATCCAGCCCGGCCCAAACAAGTTCACCAAAACGTCAAAACAATGTCAAGAATTTTGGACCGTCTAACCTTTTGAATTGGGTTTGAATTAGAAAAAATTCGGTCCAATCTAATCAACCACCATCTGTACGGACATCTAATACATGTGATTAATATTGACAACAATAACAGCAATAATAATAACAACAATAATAACATCAACTGAAAATCTCGTTGAGACGCGAGATTTGGAAAAGTCTGGTAATACACAACCTTACTCTTAATACAATTGAAGATAATCGGCACTTTAGTTAGAGCCTGCCCTTCTATTTTCACCCAAAATTTCACTATTTTTAATAAATTATTTACTATAATAACTTTTATAAATAAAAGAAAAAACTTTATAGTCAAGTAATATTACTAACTTAAGCTTAAAGCCAACCCCAAAAAGAAAAATCGAACTCAAGAGTTTGAAATCAAATTTAATTAAATATAATTTAAGTCCTTAAATTTAAGTTAAGACTAACCTAATTTCTTACTAACTTTGATTTCTCATTATTAATCAAATTTAAAAGATTTCTTAAATCCAAATACCTAAATCCGATCAAATTAGACGTGAAGATCGAATTAATTGATTGACTTCAGGTTAAACTAAACCCAGATTAGGCTTTTTCCACATCTATACTACCTTGTTTGGACGAGAATATGACTTTTGACAATAGAGTTGGCTGGAGATTATTAGTTGCAGATCTTCAAAAATCAACGAGTGTTTCAACAGTAACTCTCCAAATTTATGTATAGGGATCCAACTCGAAAGGGAAAAAAGAAAAGAGAAGTTACAACCGTATCAAGAAATGACCAAAGGTTAATCCTAACGTTCGATAACTTGAGAACCCTAGTCCAATTTCTTTTCCCGCAAACACACTCGTACTATGTGAACGATTTCCTATAGCGAGCTCTCTTCTTCACTCCCTGTTTGTCTGTCTCCTTCGTCTTGCTCTTCATCACAGCTTGCTTTTGAGTTGTTTAATACTTATCTTTCAGGAACTTTTAAGTGCACAGCTTCCAAATTTGTGGTCATGCAAGGAAATTGCAAGGTACAAAGAAACGATTCGTAACAAGAAAATATCTGAAAAAAACTTGAAAACTAATCTGTTCCCCTCTGAGACGCGTAAGCCACCTTCTGCATGATCATGCCCTCAGCAGCACGGACAGATCTCTGTGACCCGGTGATTGTCACTTTCCTGCCAATCAAGATGAGAGAGAGTTGCGTTAAAAGTTTCCGTCACCTGGCAAAGTCACATCATATTTGTGTTCTGCAGATTGACAAGCCTAGGATCTGGATTCATACCTATCGCTGGTTCCGGACAGGAAATCACCTCTATCGGATATTTTTATCCTCGCCCCGCTAACCTGTCAAATCAAAGTTCCACATTTCAGTGCGTAAATAACATTACAGAATCCCTGCACCGGGGTGGAGTTTGATATACTGAATCTTTTCTACAATCTCCACGGCAATACCATGAACCGCATGACTATCTCAGCAAAGCAAGGAAAAGAAAATGAAGCAAGAGAGGAAAAAGCCCATAAGTCCTCTGATTCTGAAGAGAGATGGCGACTGGTGGAGATCAATTTCATTGATATGTTTTTGACAAACTGTCTAGGTGTAACTCCACTGTACCTGACTGATTTCCAAGATGTTCCTTCCACCGCGACCAACAACTAGCCCAATATGTTCATCTGCAACACCAATTGTCACTGAGTTTGTATGATCCTCCTGAAAATACCAAAATGCCTTCTATCAATAACAATCAACTAACAGCAAACTGCAATAGGTTAATGTTTTCCCAAAACTAAGTCAAACATGTAGAAAAAATAGCAGAAATGCAGGGAATGCAGTACAGGTTAAGCATCAAGGAAACGGATGAAACCTTGTTATTCTGAAACTTCACTCCAGTCCCATTTGGTGCGTAGCCCATAGTGTTGTATGCTGCTGTTGCAACAGAAGGAAGCACATATGTACATGGAATACCGTGAAAACCAGAGAAGTAAACACCTAAAATTTCAGGTTAAAGATATCTCAACATAAAATAAATTTAAGGGGAAGCACCACACATCACACAGATAACAACCCAAGACAGTTCAGCGAGTCTATGCATAAGAAATGTACATTAATGAACAGAACAATCTCAGAAAATAATTTCAAGATTAGCAGTTTTAGAAACACTTTCTCGTATTTATTGTGCATTGCACTTTATACAAAGACAACTAGATCATCAAAACACCCATGAGCATATTTCAACATTTTTTAATGAAAAGCTGGGCAAGGTACTTTGCCTGTAATGAATTTGTACCATTACTTCGACTGAACTCATTCTTCACATAAATACTTGTTATCATCTTTTTAGTGATTCAAGTATGGTCCAACCTCCCACCCCCACCACAATCTTATTATATAATATTATAAAAGAAAGACCAAGAAGTCACTGGTACCGGAAGCAAAAGCAAATTTGAATCAAGTCAAGCTGCAATAGTTGTGAGATCAAGAAAAAAGGAAAAAAAACACTGTTCTTTTGATAACTACATACAATAATACAATGAGATATATCATGACACCTCTAAACCATATGCAAATACAAACATTATGCAAATATAAGCATACTTGTTTATATATAGTCCATCCCACTTGTTCCTCATTCCAGTTTTAATATGGACAGAGCATATTGTGATCTATCAAAATTTAGAGATCCAATTAGATATTTGTAATTTATGACATGGAATTTATATAAACTCAAAATTTGTGTTATAACTGAAATTGAGAGAGTGAATTTTTTCTTTTTAGAAAAATCAATGCTGATTCCTTTGTTTATGTATCAATTGTTTCAATTCTTATTTTCTTACATGATTAGCAAAAGAAAATTTTTGTTTCAAACTCAAATACAAGAATTCATGAATTCATAGTCAATAGTTAAATAGGACCAATTTGCACTGATTTTTACTTGTCACTAAAAGTTCGTACTTGGGTTTTCATTTCAATAGAAAGGAGAAAAAGTTGGCATAGTATATGTTTTGAGATCCTATAAAAAATGAAATAAAGAGAGAAGTCCAAATTTAGGAAGAGATTATGAAAAATAGTATTCAAGCTCCAAGTAAAACAAACAGTTTCATGACTCCTAAAATAGGGAAGGGCGTTTCATCTGTGACCCAAAAAAAAAAAAAAGATACTACATTCTACAGTTAAAAACTCACCCAAAATAGTGTTGAACCTTTTCTATGAGGGACCAAAAGACAGGCTCAAAACAAAAGGCTCTAAAAAGAAGGATAACTAAAAATTTTATTAGGTCATAAATCTTTTTGCAATTAGATCAAAATTGGAGCAGGATCAGAACTAATCACTAACAAGATAAACAGTTAAACATTCATCAAATAATTTATGAAAGCAAAGTGAAAAGATGTTGAAGCCGCAAAAGGACTTGTAGCGATCAATACAAATTGCTAGTTTGTTGTGGGATACTGGAAGAGAAGTACCTGAATAAGAAAAAGGGGCATTCATAGCCTGTGCATAATGAGGATCTTCACTTAACTTGGACAAAATTAAGTCAATAGCTTGCATCTGCTCGTCTAAAGTTCCTGCCACTGTCACCACCCTATCATTTAAGCCATAAAAGTTCTTATCCATGGGAGATATCTTGATGCTAGCTTGTGATTCTTCGATAAATGACCTAAATAAATGCAAAACAGTATGTCAGATATGGTGTTTGCTCCCTGTGTTTTGGTTTAAAGCACTCGCATTTGTTTGCAGGTGACCTTGCAATAAACATAAATCAGGAATGGCAAACCAACCACATGGTGTGGATGGAATTCTCTACAAACATATATACCGATATGTGTTATGTCCAAACATGAACAAGCAGCAACTATGATGAGAAACATGAATCAGTATCACCAGGTATATACTTGACTCTAGAATTAGCTAATGCATTCTTTCCTACAGGCATAAAACCAAAGATTGAGAAGGCCTCAAAAGAGAGGGCAGCTAATCCTTCATCACCAGAGAACCTCCATGTATATGAAACAAGCGTTCCCAGAAATTGTTTTGTAATCTGTACTCCAAGTAAGCTAGCCTACTATACTGTCCAAGAGAACTAAAGGCTAGTTTTGAAACCAAAAATTATAAGAAAAACTTGTTGGACGGATGTGATGTTAGAATAAATGATAATGCTGTCCACACTATTATCAGGTAAAACTGAATGAAGCACATGTGACTACTCGAGGCAAAAATCAATTGCATTTTCAATATTTCACATCTTTTAAGTTTTCAAGCTACAACAACTAGACAGGTTTTACGAAGCAGAATGTGACAGAATTATTCATACTTTATGATGGCCCCTCCCTTTCCAATAATGCTGCCACAAGAATTATTGGGAACAATTAATCTCACTTTCATCCTTGGTTCCGCGTCATGACCATCTTCAGTATGAAGCTGACAAACAAGATATCAAATGGTGAATTAACTTAAACTAACATAAGCTTAACAAATACTACACAAAATTTGTACCTCACTGAGCAACTTAGCAAGAACAAGTTCCACTGCCTTCAATACATCGTCAATTAAACCGGATATCCCAATTATTCTATCAGATGTCCCTGGAAAAAATTCATAATTGCGGGACAACTGAATTCTTGCTCCGGATTGGGATTGGAATTCAGTAATTGTAGCACCACCCTTTCCAATAACAGAACCAGCTGCAGCATTTGACACCAGAAACCTTATATATGTTGGCTTCTCCATATTATCTGACAGAAGAAGAAAGTATGTTAGAGGATAAAAGATTAGCATATAAAAATAGAAGAAACTTATTTTAAATCCATGTTTTATACTCTGCAAATAGAATTAAGGTACCTAATGTTTTTTCTTCAGTTAATCTACACGTTTGGGTATTGTAAATAAAAATTTATCGAAAGGGCGAATATGAATTCAACCCAAAGAAAAATCAAAATCCAAACAGCAAATGTGACGAGGAGTTGTGAAATCGGAAAAAGTTAATAATAATAAATAACCACCACATGCACCGAACTCTAATTACTTTGACACACCCGCATTTTCAATGTTCCTAACAACAGATTACATTTTCCCAGCAACCAAAAACAATAGAAAATAAGCCACTTCTCTCCATTACCTCGCCCCACATCTCTCCTTAACTAAACAGACTAAGTTAGCGTTTAGGGTTTCAATTCGAACGAAAACTATCAGATGCAGGTCACTAAAGACAACTAAAACACCCTCAACACGTACCATCACAATTCAACATTCACAATTATCTACAGAATGCAGTCAAAATTCAACACGCCGCGTAAACAAAACGACTCAAAAGTCAAAATAAAACCGTCAGCGACGAGATCAGATTAGATTACCTGACGTCGGAGACTTAGGCGGCGGCGGAGATCTGTTCCGATGCGGCTCCGGCGATGACACGTAAGACGACTCCGTCGATTCCATTTCCTTATCTACACACGAAAGAGAAGTAACCGTCAATCACACGGATACACAGAGCCCAAACAAAGTGATAAAACTCGAAATGTCCATTGAGAGAAAGACACCACACGATACCTGTTTTAGAAGTGATTTACTGCAACTTCAATGTACTCTGTATCTGTGCGTCCATAATCCATTCTGCCTATAACTTCCTTCGTGCCCTTTTTTTATATTATGTTTCTGTGTTTTCAAATGACTTAAATTAGTGGAGTACATGTACGGGAGTTGATTAACCAATTACTCATTAAACAATTTATAGATACATGTTTGGTTAGTGCATAACAACATGACCTACCAAGTCAATATAAAATTATTAGCTGATATAAGATATGCTATTGGTCGATCTTGGACTAATACTAAAATGGTGTTTTTTTAGTAAAATTGATTACAATATTGATATTTTACTTAATCAACTCGAATTGATTCAGGCTTTTCGAACTGCCTCGTAGAATTCAAACTAAATTTGAAAATTAATTAATTTAAATTCGATCTACCAATTGTAAGTCGGGTTGAATTAAATTTATCATATCTTAGGATATTAACGAGTCAAACCTGTTGTCGATCGGACTCGACTTGACCTCCTTCTCTTTTATCTAAATCTAATCTTGAGTTTGCTTAAATAGATCAAAATGGTATTTGTTTGAAAAAAAAGATCAAAAACGACTTTGTCTTAGTCTTAAAGTTTAAGAGCAAAATGGCATTTCTTTAAAGAAATTCTTTAAAATGATGTCGTTTTACGTTAAGTGTGTGGACCATTCAAACCAATGAATTGGCCTCAGACTAGTTGTTTAGACCCACATCTATTTCAATCCTCGATCATCCGATCCTTATTCGTTAACTCGAGCTTATCCCAATACATCTTGTCAATGTTATAAATACCGTATCGGATTCGGCACCGGATTAGGTATTGGTACGGTACTGTACCTTTACCGGTCAATACCAGGTATCGTTTCAGATAATTTTTTAAATTTATAAAATAGTCCCTGAATTTTTTTAAAATTTGCAAAATAGTTTATTGTTATATTGTACAGTTGTACTGTATATTTTCAAACCTGACTCCAAAAATCATAATAATAAATAATAATCACAATTAAAATGAAATAACAATAATTTTTAGATATTTCACATATAAATAA
>JANIIA010000003.1:51926036-51946843 GCA_027478495.1 Erythroxylum alaternifolium | reverse complement strand
TTGACTAAACATGAAAATGTTAAAAGGGTTTATAAGTGGTAAGGGTCAATTATCTAAATGACTAGTTCTAGTCATTTTGACAATAGTTGACCTAGGCGTAATTCTAATAAATTCTATATATTGATAATGAGTGTCTCATGATTTTAGGTATGAATATTTGATTGTTTATTTATAATTATATTATTTGTCTAATTAAATTGAAAATTCTTAAAACAGAATAACAATGTCTCATTATTTATAATAATGAAAAAATATAAAGTGTTTAAAAACATATTAACTTAAATGGGATTAGTGCTACTTTTTAGTTTATATTGACTAGTTTGTTTTTTTTGTATAAAATATAAATTTGGAGATATAATTGATACAATACCTGTAATTCATAAATTTGGTGACAAGTTTATAAAATATTATTTTATTCTTAACATATACATAAGAACTCTTATTTAGAGAGCATTTAGAAATAGATCCTTAAGGTTTGTTATATATTATAAATAAAACCTTATTATAATTATATTCAAAACAATTTGACAATGACACAATTTTTATTTAAAATGTTTTTTGTGAACGAATACTAATTTTAAGGACTTATTAATGTGAAAATTAGTAATTTATGTATTTTTAAATTTAATAATATATGCACACTTTTAGTGAAATATTTTTATAATTATCGGTAGATCATAATTTGATTGGTCTTTCAAATAAAACGTAGTCGTACAGCATAAAACCCAAGTCTAGCCCCAGCGACGCAACGATCAAACCCGCGAAACCCGAAAAAATGAAACCCGAAAAAAAGTTTTCAAATTTCAAAATCCGTTGCGTAGAAGAAAACGCATCTCATACCGTCCATTCCCATCTTTGAAACCTATCCGTCCACGTCAGCAATCCGCACCTTCAATACATCAACCAATCCCGTCTCGTTCCAATCTTGTATATAAACTAAACGGGTCTCTCTCAGCCTCCCAACCCCACATTTGAGCTCTAAATCTTTCGCTCTCTTTTAAGAACCCTAGAATTCACGATGGCGCCAAAGGCAGACAAGAAGCCAGCGGAGAAGAAGCCGGCGACGGCAGATAAAGCTCCGGCTGAGAAGAAGCCACGAGCGGAGAAGAAGCTCCCAAAGGAAGGATCTGTGGACAAGAAGAAGAAGAAGGCGAAGAAGAGCGTAGAGACATACAAGATCTATATCTTCAAGGTGTTGAAGCAGGTGCACCCTGATATTGGTATATCTAGCAAGGCTATGGGGATCATGAATAGCTTCATCAACGATATCTTCGAGAAGCTAGCTCAGGAGGCTTCGAGACTCGCTAGGTACAACAAGAAGCCTACCATCACCTCTCGGGAGATCCAGACCGCTGTCAGGTTGGTGCTGCCCGGAGAGCTCGCCAAGCACGCCGTTTCTGAGGGTACTAAGGCAGTTACGAAGTTCACTAGCTCTTAGGGTTAGGGTTTTATTTGTTAATCTAGTTTCCCAATTCCCAGGTTAGTTTGAGTGTTTGCAGGTGAATTCTCTAGTCTTGATTGGAGATTCTGATTTGATGTAAAGGGCTTACCTCTTGAATTCAATTGAACTTAGTTCTCATTCGGTACCTTATTGAATGATCCTTTCCTTGTTTATTTCATCAATGATTATGGTTACTTGCAAGTGCTGGGATTATATAAAGAGAATTTTTATCAAATATTTTATTTACGGAACGAATGAAGAATAGAAGTGACATTTGTTGTTCTAATTATACATTTGAAGGATATACAGAAGATATAATCAGAAAAATAAGGACACCCCTTAGTGTAGAAGCGGAAGAAGCCTTCTGTTCAATCCAAAGGAACTTCATTTCTGTAATACCCTTCAAATTATCTTTGTATGGTTGGATATATTTAGTCTTGATTACAATATGGAGTATGCTCTGATCACTTCCACAATTGGTGCACGACACAGTGGACATTTTCCTCCACCTCGAACCAATTCATTTGCACATTTTGAACAAGTGCACATGTGACCACATCTGAGAAAAGATTGTAAACCAGTAAACTTGTTAGATTTTGCAATGTTAGGATGAGGTGATAGAAATAAGGATGGCAATAGCCGGGTTAGGGCTGGTCAAAGACCAAAATGTTGTCATGTCGCCAAACTGGCTTGAGCCGGCTGATCTACAAGCCCAAGCTCAAAACCTGTTTGGCAAAATGACAACGTTTTGGTGTAGGGCAGCCCTAGCCAGGCTGACAACTTGGCCCGGTTTGTTAACTTTGAGTTGGGCTGGTTTTATGGAAACTAGATAGGAAGTATAAAGCAAGATACCTGTACAACAGAGAATCTATATGACTATCACAGCAAACACAGCATGTCCCTTTCCTCACATGACCCCATTTAGACCCATCTTCAGATGTCTCTGCGCTCAACCCTGCAACCACAGTAATGGATCTTTTAGTTACTACGAATTCCCATATTATCAATAGCAGTCTATAACTCTACTGTAATGATGATCTTTTAGTTACTACGAATTCCCATATTATCAAGAGCAGTCTATAACGCTACTGTAATGATCGAGGTGAACCTTTAAGGACACTAAGCCACATTACTTAATCAGTTGCAACTTTATTATAACAGATATGAGGAAGAGTGAGAGATAGAGAAGTGGCGGAACCTTTTTCACCAGCTGACCGATTAAGTGCTGCGGAAACTTCCTGTCTGACAGAGCGCTGCAACTCGAGCTGCATGTCCATGCAAGATTCCAACATCCTCTGCATGTGGCTCATTGCTTGCTGTAATCTAGCCATGTCTGTTCTCAAATCATTAATCATCTCCCACTCCTGCCATATTAATAGGATACAGATTCAAAACTAACTTCAAAGTGAAGATTAGATCACAAATTGCTGAAATCTACGACCAATTTAAGGCATTGAGAAAGCTCTTGCTTTGGAAAACCAAAGGGTTGGAAGAAAAATGACATTCCAAAAGCAACTTCCACGAAGATGATATAAGTTAAGAAGCCTTCATGGACCAACTAAAACTTATTTTGGCAGCAGTGCAAATTCGAGGAGGAAGAAACATTCCACGGAATCAGAGTACCAAATTGTCTTGCACTCATTTCTCATGAGGATACAAAATCTGGAAGAGAAATTTACTGATTCATTAATAAATAAAAGGATATTTCAAGTTAGAGAAGATGACACACAAGTTCAGAGCGTTGCATGCTATGTCGATGCCATGTATTGTGATGCAAATCCTGGTGCCAAAGTGGCTGGGGTGGCGGAACTGGGGGAGAGGGCAGAACCAATGAAGGCCTGTTCAAGGCATTACGCTGGCCTTCAGTTTGTTCATCTCTCTGCTGTTCCTCATCAAACTCAGGTGAAACAGGATCTGGTGCTGGCAAGTTTCTGTGCAGATCCCAATCGATGGGAGCACGGCCTTGCCTTTCTACATATGACTGTATCAGTTGGTCCAGACTTTCACGGAAACCACTGCGAAGTAGATTTGATACACTTCTCCTATAAGATGAAAAGAAATTCAGTCATCTGAATCTCAGAATACAAATTTATGGCATTAAATATTACATCAAGACACAGACTAGCTTGAATTATATCGTTGTTTTTAAAAAATCTGTATAAGTAATTTTAGCTTTTGATAATACCTGCTCAAAAGTTCTCTAAGCTCCATACTGTAGACATTATCATCATCAGGTGGATGAAATCTATTCAATCTTCTCATGAAAGAACGGCGAGTTCTAGGGGGATCAGAAGACCCATCTGTCCAATTTTCAATAGGTTCTCGAGAACCATCCTCATGCCAAGCTCTCTGGGCCTCCAATGGATGGCCTTGTTCATTACGCACATCTCTAGGTGTTTGTTGGGGCCAATCATTGAGTGAGGACTGTTGCCTATTTCCATCCATAGGCTCTGCATTATCCACCTCCCAGTCATTTGGCTGACTGAGGTCTGACTGTTGCCTTTGTTGTCTCTCATCAACTGGATTTCTTTCTTGCCAACCACCCCCCAGATCAGCAGATTCCTGCCAATTTATATTAACAGCACCCGTCATACTTTCAGAACTGTCTGTGTGATTAGGCAACTGATGAACATCACTATCTGGATTCACGGATTGTGATTGTTCATTGTTCTGAGATCGTGTGTCCTGCGAGGTGTTTGTCCGGTCACTTCTAGAATCGTCAACATTAGTGTTAGATGGTGTATCAGAATGGCTGCTCACTTGACCACGAACAATATGTTCTAACCTTGAACGGAACCCTTCCCTGGATTAGGAAAAGTTTTCAATTAGGACAATCAGATGACAATGCCTTTTTCACATTGCTCAACAGCTATTGGCAGATGGCTAACACTTGATCAAGCTAACTGAAAGATTTAAGCTACAGCAAACAAAACAACCAAGCTACTCTTTTGTGTAAGAACTAAAAGACAGCACATATGTTTACCTACACAAAATGGACATACATACTCGTCTAGAGGGCCTATAAAAAGAAAACAACAAAATGCATGCAATGTTGAACAAAAGTGAACAAAAAGAGGGGTAGCATAAAAAAGCATAAATTGTTGATACCATTGAGCCAGTCCAGATATTTTCCAACATTAACATCCGTAAATAGGGTATCAGCAAATAAAGAAAATGAAGAAAAGGTGCCTTTAGGTAACACTTCATCCGATCACTGTTGGCAAAAACAAGGGACATATTGAGATGACATGCCTTTTTTAAAGTTTTAAACCTAGTTAAGAAGTTTTTGAGACACTTATCATGATGCTGTGCAGTCAGGCATCCATATCTCATGTAAGTGAAAAAGCCAGCAGCAGTGTATTTACAATTGAAACGGAACAAAGTGCCCTATGCACAACCTCTCCCAAACTTTTCATTTATTGATAAAAGAAGTGACTTGGGAGAATTCAGCACTAAACCATACTAGCTATGACACAAGTGCATAAATTTCACTAGACTACCTACAACCTATTTTGAAGATAAATGACACAAGTTCTCAATAACATGAATCTGGTTTTTTAATGTACTGGATGATGATCAATCAGAAACTCTATTCATAGATTACTGGGATAAACTTGAACAACTGTGTTATAGAACCACCTAAATAATGGAATCACATTGCATCTTTTTCTGAATCAAATGTAGGGTTATATTCACTTGTTTAGGTAATCGCTTGAAAATAATGGCACTGCTCTAAATCAGATTTGTAGCAAGATCTAATAATGGTACAGTCCAACAACAGTGGTGAGAAGAATATTAAAAGCACCCGAAAGATCTAATACCTTGAGTTGAAAAAACACATACCGTAAGCCAGAAACAGTGTGCCGTTGCCTTAGTTGATTTAGTTCACTAGCAGCCACAGAAGGCGGTCTCTCATCTTCAACCGTGCTTTCATTCCTCAAGAATCTACCTCTCAATAATGACTGCAATATTGAAAAAATCACTAGCAACCCTCTTCCTTATTTTCACCTTAGACCTACCCAATTGACAGGCCATACACAGAAACAGCGAGATAAAGGAATATAAACTAACCTGAATGCGGTTACGATGGGCAAAATCTGAGACAGCACGATGCTCTAACAGACCCTGAAGCTCCCTCTGTCTTTCCCTCTCAATCCTCACAAGCAAGTCAATAAGAGCTTGTCGTCCACGCAACCTCAGCATGTCCCTACGAATATGCTCAGGTTGCCCTTCATCATGGTCGGCTACAGAGCCATCACGGTTTCCATCAACTTGTTGATCAAGTCCAGCACCTTGATCTTCCCTCTGTCCTCCGCGAGCGCCTCGTTGTTGGCTTGTCATTTGCACCCACTCTCTGACAATTCTAACCCTCTCACGTTCTGTTTCACCAAGCCATTCTGCTCTGGGACTGCCGTTCCGTTGGGACACATTAGAGTTGTGATCACTAATGCCAGTTTCCATCCAGCCTCGAACAATCTGCCTCACCCTCTCCCTCTCACCTTCACCAAGATCAGGAGATTGTTCCCTACTAGACCCATTATTATCGACATGCTCGTTTTGTGACACCATCTGCCCACGGGACCAAGGTCCAAATTCATTCTCACTCTCACTAGCATCCCCCAAACTTTCATGATTCACAGTTCCTCGGCTGTCTGATATATTTGAGCTAGATATGTTTGTATTGGACTCCACACTTCTTTGCTGCCTCAACCTCTCCCTTGCTCTATTTAACAAGTGTTCATCCTCAAGCTCCCGCCACATTCGCAAAATTGCAGAAGCCTGTGTGCTTGGCCTCTCCACTGCCCCCTGTCTCCGTGAAGTTGGTGACTGTGACTCCCTTAAAAATGACGAATCAAGCATTGACACAGTGTGTAAGCCTGCAAGTGCCATCAACTCAGACTCACGATTCCTCCTTTCCATCGTAGTGATCATTTCTTGAGCCTGGCGAGCAGCCCATCGACTCAGTATTCGCGAGTGCCGCCGCCTTGCTGCTGATGACTCAGCCAAGTCATCCCCCTCAAGTTCAGACCTACGTCTCCGCCGCACAAGATGATCACCTTCATCATCCTCATCATCAGGATTATGAGTGGAGCTACATGATGCCTATGACATACAATCATCCAAATGCCCACACATAAATTCCTCCAATCCCCGCTCAAACTCCACATGTGCATCTTCAGCAGATTCAGGCTTTTGTTGCACTTGTTGAAAGTCAGTCATTCTCACCAAAATCCCATACAATTTGACACCAAGAACACTCAAAACCACCACCTATTACTGATATACCTTCTTCAAGGTACACATAATTACTTAAATTCACTCGATGTAACTCCTAAGAAAATAAAATATAATATCAAAACATCTAACGATCCCAGTGAAACCAAAAAGAAAAAAGAAACAACTTGAACACAAAACAAAAAATCCCCAAAACAAAACAACAAGGCCCTAATTGGTTGGTGATCAACAACAGTCCCAATTCATCACCTGATAACATATAGACAAGTCAAAAACCAAACAACATTATAAAGAAAATACAATTAGGCACCAAAATGGATCAAATTAAAAAATAACAAATATGACTTGGCAATGTGAAAATAAGAATTGAAATGTACCCAAAAAAAAAAGGCGTACCTATGAAACTGTGAGGGTTCAAAATGTGCACATGTCCAATGCCCTTTCCCTCCTCCAATCAATCGAAACCCTAAAATTTGCTTTCGCTCAATCATCAACCGGAAAACGAAAGAAAGCAAACGTGAAAGTGTGAAGAGAAAATCTGTTTAAGAAGAAAAATATAAAAACAAAGAGAGAGAGAGAGATCAGAGAATGGAATGATTTGGGAATTTATAATTAAGTGAAAGAGAGAGATTTTAGAGAGAGAATTAAAAGGAGCTTTAGAGAGAGAAAGCGTGAAAGAAAGAGAAAGAGAGAGAGAGAGAGTAGCTTTTTCTCTTTTTTTGTTAATCATTTACCTTTCTTTTTATTTTAATTTTTTTCAGCAAGTTTGAGGATGACCGACACGCAAGCAGCTCTCGTTTTTACTTTACATGCCCAATTACTCTATGCCACGTCATATTTATTATATCCTTTGTATTGTCATCATATTTAAAAACATTTTTAAGGGTTCATAGACGACTAAAATATATGAAAATAAATTAATTGGTTTAATTATTAAAATTTTGAATTAACTATTTTTTTAATTTTTAATTTTTTAACTCGATTTATTTGAATAATTCATATTGTTAAAAATCAGTCAATTTATTAATTAATCGGTCAATTTTTATAAAGTAAACGATTCTTATAAACTACAGTAAACCAATTAATTTTTATGTATTAGTCTCTTGTCATTTAAATTTAGATTAAAGACAATCTCCTTCAATCATAATTTATTTTAATAATTCATATTATTAAAAATATATTAATTTATTAATTAATTGGTCAATTTATTAAATTAATCAATTTTTATAAATTAATTAATTTTCATTTAACAATCTAATTTTTAATTAAACTTCAAATTCTTCAATAAGTAAGGACAAACTCGTTCAATCATATTTTCAAATTTTCAAATTTATCCAATCTTTATCTGACGGTCTAATACCGACCTTTTAAACCTTAATTTTTTTATCTTGCTAGCTTAAATTCGGTTCAGTTTTTAAAATATCAGTCTAAAGCAATATCCTTTTTTTAATTAATGGTGATAAGGTAGGAATAATTTATTACTTAAAATTTTATTAATTTATTTATTTTGAATTTAATTAATTTTAGCAATCTTATATATTTTTATTACTTAATATATTTTTATTACTTAAAAATTCAATTTGATAGGATAAAATTCTTTTAATTACTGAATATGCCCTTTTTATCACTCCTACTTTTAGGTAGAGATGACAAAGCTTGTTCGATCCGATCCGATCTGACATGAACTTAAAAGAGTTAGCTTGAATTGATTCCTTTTTCGATAGAGCTTTTTTTTTTTAATTTGGAGCTCAACCAAACCCAGCCCGAGGCTCGAAATTATACAAAAATAGCATTTTTTATTTTTAAAATTAAAAATATATCTAATCGAACTTGACTTAGGTCCAAATTTAAACACAAAATTTTAGGTTAACCCTATCCCAACCCATTGCAACCCCCATTTTTAAGCTCCAAAATAGAAGTAATAAATAGCTAAAAGACAAGTGAAGAGTTTGGTAATGCCTCTTAACTTGTCAAAAAGGTGGAGCAAAAGCAAATATCTTGAAAATTTCTTATCTACTATTCTCTTCCCTTCTCTTCTTTGCCAAATTGAGTATAGCTTGAAATGCCATGAGAGAAATCAAGTCCTTGTCCTTCCTCTTTCCATTGACGGTGATGTTGGAAATTCAGTTTTTGGTGGCTTTAGATTATTAGAGAATAAAAGGTGGTCATGTGCTCACTAAATAGTTCTAGAGAATATCACCACTTTGGGTTTTTATTGATTTTTAATAATAAATTTTATTTTTGATAATAAAATTTTTATTATTAATAAAACTTTTTAATAGTAAAAATTAATTAATTTTTAATAATAAAATAACGTCATTTTTGACAAAATAGGTCCGCCCAATCTTTACTCATGACCTGACCGTTACTTCCAAAACGAAGTTATTTTGTCAAAAATGATTTTGGAATCAATTATAGTCATGAGTCATATGCATACATATGCTTTGAAATTGATACCATTTTGCATTATGCCACTTTAACTATTTTAGATAAAATTCACTGTTCTCCTTTTTGTTTATGGTATGAGTTGGAAAGTGACTTGGAACAAGTTAAAATCATGCAAGTTAATGTTCATGTGGTTCTTTAATTGGAGAACAAGATTCTCCATGAACTTGCTTTCTCTTAAAGTTATGAGTTTTCAAAGATGTTATTATTGGTTTCAAGAAATTATAAAATCACTATTAATGAGTATCATTGAAAAGGAGTACCTAAATTTCACAAGCATGACTCTGGTAATGATATGAAATAAGATTACATTATAAAGATGGTCCACTTAGAGAAAAAAAAATATAATGTATAAAAAATGTATAATATTTTTAAGTATTTGACAATAGATCAAATCGATATCCTCATCCTTTCGCTCAGTTGGCTCAACTTGTCAAAAGTCAAAGCGCTTAAAATGATATTATTTTGATTTTACTTGTTAAAAAATCCTTACTTTCGTTATGAATTTCTTAAACTTAAAAATCAAAATAAAATCTTTTTTAAAAGTTAAATTAATATGAAGTTATTTTTAAAAAAGAGTTCGAGCTATCTCCTAATCCCGAGTTCAACGCAAAGGCCAATTAACTCGAGCTCAATTCATTAACTTTGGATAAAACCGAACCAAATTTGCCACTATTAACAACTAATCATATAACTCTTTGAAATATTTTACCAAAGAACATCTCAAATTACATGCATTTCTTTTATTGATCGTTGCATACTATTAGGAGACAAGATTATATGAAACCGAGTGGCCTCTTAAGTTATCAACAGAAATAATTAAACGGAAGTGTAAAGACAAGAGAGGCAAGTGTTGGAAAGAGAGTACAATAATTTACAAGTGTCCATTAGTATAGAGACAAAGGCATTGGGAAGAAGAGGAAGAAGACATTTTTGTTATGTTAGGTGATCTATCATTCAATTTCTTCTGTCTCCAAGTAACTTGTCTCCTCAAGATGCGATATCTTATAAATGTGTAGATGAGATGAATTACAAGAGTGTTGAAATAGTAAAAATGGAACAGATGATCTGGGATGTGTCTCCTCTCCAATAATGTCATTCACTAACTATTAGGTTTATTTAAATACCCTTATTTTTAAAAAAATAGAAGAACAAATTATATTTTAAAGCAAAAATTACAAATTGTCTCTTAATTTTTAAAAAAAGTTTAAATTAGAATTTTCTGTTATTTATAATATTACGTTACACCGTACCATTTTCAAAATAGTACATTAAATTCTGCATAATTAAATGTTTGAGAGTTTCTATTATACGTATGATCAATTTAACTTTGTAATATTACAATTAAACAATTTAAACTCACCTGAAATATTTAAAAAATTAAATATTAAAGTTTGATTTTCACTTTGATATCTCATAAAAAGTTTAAATAAATTATTCTTGTTATCTTTGTAACTAGTTTTACTTCTTAAAAAAGGGTGCAATAAGTACTCCACGGTGAAATAAATAATAATTAAAAAGTTCAACCGATTTAGCTAATTTAATTATAAAAACTTTGAATCAATTGACTTTTCGATTCGGTTTTTAATTTTTCAGTTTGATTTACTTTAATAACCATTGTTGTTAAGAACCAATCAATTTATTGATTAATCAGTCAATTTTAGTAATTAATCAATTTTTATAAATCATAATTAATTAATTAATTAATTTTTATTTAGTATGCTTCTTTTTCAATTAAATTTCAAACTTTTGGATGGATAAGAAGTAAGGACTGACTTCTTCAATTATATTTTAAGATTTTTAATTTCATTCAAATTTTAACAGGTTTTTAAACAATCTAATACTGATTAATCATTTTATACTTTAAAGCTTAGGGAGCGTTTGGTTCAAATTGAGTAATGATAATAGGAATGGAAATGAATATAGTGAGAAATGAGAATAAATATAATCATCATAATTATGATGATTGGTTAGAACGAATTATGATGGTTGGTTAGAACGAATGAATTATTACTGTTACTGTTGATAATAGTTAGTTTGTCAAAAATATTGAGAAATAAAAGTTTGTTAAATTTTTGTTTTACATCAAAATTTAATATATATTTAATTAATTATATTTAATAGCTAAAAAGAGAAAAATATAATTAATTAATTAATTATATTTAATTATAAAAAGAATTTAAAAAATGAAGGAAGTGTCACTTAGGAATGATTGACATTCCTCTCATGTTTAAGAGGTATGGAAAAGTTGGATATTATAATACTACCTCTATAATAATAATATATAACTAACCACCCTTTTTTCATTCCATACCCGTTGATAATAAAAGATTTGGTTCCGTTGTTATTAAGATCAGATCTTTTGTATCGATTATAGTGTTTTATTATATTTTATTAAATATTATCCACATATTTATGTGATCTTTACGTAAATATATGAATAAGATTTAATATAACAGCGTTAAAACAAAAGTAACTTAAATAAAAGATTTAATGTATTTTTACTATTCCTTTACATTGTTTAACATTTTTTTAAGATACAAAAAAGACTTCAGGTTGGCCTACCGTAAAGGGGTATGAAACCATTCACGTTGCCGTTCAATAGTAATGTCAGGATTTGGTACCTAAAATAAAGTAGAATCCTATGTTGTTGAAAATGAAGACAAGATGTGTCAAAAAACTCATGTTCTTGTACATTGCTCCTGTCATGTACTGTTGCCCATGAATATGCTCTCCTTTTTATTCAAACGAAATAACCTGTTCCGTTTAAATTTTTAATTAACTAACCAATTTTTTATAATCTTAACATCTCAGTTCAAATTGATTACACATATAACTTATAGCCTCTTTCCCACATTGGTTTGGTGTTTTAATTCATGTAAATGATTAATTATCAATTAACTTTTTATGTATACGCAAAAAAAATCGTTAAATCAACAAATACCAACAAAATTAATATTTTTAACCGATTTTTTAAAATAATAAAAGGTCGAACACTTAATTGAAAAATTTAAAAGTTTGAACATTAAATTAGAAACAAGGAATCAAATAATTCCTTTAAATACTAGTTTCCAAGTATTCCTTCACTTATATCTATAAAATGTTAATAAAATAATATCTTAAATTAAATTATCACATTTAAAAAGGTTTAAACTTTCAAATTTTAAAAGTTACATACTATAATTAGAATTTTAAAATTTTAAAATATTTTTAATCCATTATTCCTACCTTTTATTAATATTTTTATTTGTATAATAAGGAATCCTTTCAATCCTTCAAATTTTAATTGTGCGATTTACATAATAATAATTACTAGTTAAGAGTAAGGTTATGTATTACAACTTAAGTTACTTTTTACACCTTGAATTTTAGTTAAATTTTTACTGGATCGTTATTGTTGTTCTTTTTTTTAAAAAAATAGTATTATAAAATTAAAATTATGGGAGTAAATAAGTAATTTTTAAAAAGTTAAAAATATATTAATAACATGTAAATTTTAAATAAAAAAGAAAATAGGAGATTATTAGGGGTTGAAGTATCCTATTCCCTGTAGGGCGTTTTAACCCTGTGCTACTTAATCTAATTCATACATTTGTGTAGATCTTACATAAATGTGTGGATTAGATTAAATCAAATAAGGTAAAAACTAGTTAATTGGAATAGAGAATCAGATCTCGATTATTAGTTATTACTCTGACTTAATTTGCCAGAGCATTCTTCTTCTTTTTGGTACACTTGGATGGGAACAAGTATTCTAATCCCAAGAACCCATTTCTCCTTTAATCTCAATCATCCAATGTAATAAATTGGATGTTAAAAACAAAAGAGAACATGTTCTTCGCGACTACACAAAAGCTCGACAAGTGTAGCACACATTTCTTTCACACTTGATCCCTGCAGCTTTTTTTACTACCCAGTATTGAGAGTGACTTCTTCACAACCTTCAACAACACCAGCAAGTGCTCGAGCACGATTGGGCGTTGTTATTTGGAATTACTTGTTGGTTCTTCTGGCAATGGAGGAATAAGACTCTCTTTGACGTTAATTTTATTTGGCCTTCCTCCCCGTATTCTGTTGTGTTGTCTTATCCAGGTCTTCTCCGCAATACTATCCGGTGTCAACATCGCGCGATTCCTACTGGACCCTCACCTCGGTAGGAGAGGCTCATAGAATGGAGCACACTCCCTACGGGATGGATCAAGCTCAACACCGATGGAACCGCAAAACAGGCCTCGTCTACCATCACAGCTGGGGGCCTTCTACGTGATAGTGCAGGACAGTGGCTGGGGGGCTTCTCGCAACACATCGGCTGGTGCTCGTCTTTGACCGCGGAACTCTGGGACGTTCATACCGGACTGACACTAACTTAGAACCTGGGCTACTGCCAGGTGGAACTGGAAGTTGATTCTAAAGCGGTGTCTGATCTCTTCGCCTCGTCCGACCGGCGATCTCGGACACTTCACCTTCTTGTCCGGAGTATACATGAGCTGTTCTCCCAGAACTGAACTGTTGTTAAAAAAAACAAAAGAGAACAGGGGAATAGATATTTGGGAATAAAAGATCTGTTCCCCCACTTAGATGGCTTCAAATTTGCTGTGCCTTTTTTTTTTTCTGTGCCTTCTATTCTAATAATATCTTACCTATTTAAATTTTATCTCTCTTAATTATTGTATAGTTAGATGTCACTTCGAACATGCAACTACAAGAAAAACAATACAAAAGATTGGAAGCTCTCTTGGATACCTCTGCTCGTCTTTGATGTATTTTCTTTTGGCATTTTGTGATGAAACCATTGAAAAGTGAAACATTTATGGATATGGCTAAGATCTTCATGTGCCCAACGTCACTGTACTTGGTTGAAACCCACTTGTCCTTTCCTTTCACTTGATCCAATTTTGTTTACTTCTACTCTTCGATTTATTTGGCTTTTCCTCACTTCTAAGCATATCGAACTCGATTTCACGTAATCCTTAAAAGGAACTAATTAAGTCGCTAATATTTCATGAAATAATATTTTTTATTATTAATACTCACTAATAATTATCAAATTACAATAATTACCAATATTTTAAAATTGAACCAATTCGATCAACTTAATACTAAAAATCTTAAATTGAATAACTTTTCGGTGCAGTTTTTTATTATCTAGCTCGATTTAGTTTAATAGTTTTTGTTATTAAAAATCGATTAGTTTATTAATTAGTTAGAAAATTTTTATAAATTAACTAGTTTTTATCAACCAAAATAAATTGATTAAGTTTTGTTTAATAGTCTTCTATTTTAATTAAATTTTAAATTCTTCTATAGAGAAGAATAGTTTTGTTTAGCCATTTTCTAAATTCTTTATTTTTTTCAAGCTTTAACTGTTAAGAGGCTAATAATTTATGAAATAATATTTTCCATTATTAATACTAGCTAATAATTACTAATATTTTTAAAATTGAACCGATTTAATCCATTTAATAATGAAAATCTTGAATATGTTAACTTTATTTGTTGTTAAAAATCAACTAGTTTATTATTTATTTAGACAACTTTTATAAATTAATTACCTTTTATAAGCCAAAATAAACCGATTAATTTTTATTTAACAATATCTTTTTTGAATTAAAGTTTAAATTTTTTGATAGGTGAGAATAGTTTTCTTCAATCATTTTCAAAATTTTTAATTTTATTCAATCTTTAATTAATTTTATAATAATATAATACCGATTTGAATATTTTAAACCTTAAACTTCTTTTCTTATCGATTTAACTTTCCGACTGAATTTGACTTAATATGAGGTTACGCTTATATTCCAGGATTGACTCTTTTTTGCTGTTGTAATGCCATATAATCACAAACCCTTTATATAAAAATGTCCAACCATTTTTAATATTATTTTAATAACATATTCTTTTAAATTTTTAAGTCCATTTTCAATTTGATCACTTAATATTAAATCAAGTTTTTGATTAGACTAATATTATCAAGCCTAAGTTCAATTGAACTAAAATTGGCAATGCATTAGAATGGATTGAGTTTAAGATTATTTGAAACCGACCTAAAATCTATCACAACAACACCTAATAAAAATTTCGCCGAGATACAAGATTTAGAAAAATCTAATATTTAGTACAGAGATTATTTTCGATAGATCTATATGCAATGCAAGATCCAAACTTTATTACAAGTGATTTAAATGCGACTCAAATTTCGAATGGGCCTTAAATTATTGGTCCAAACTTGATCCTTATTAGACCTTAATACTTCAAAATAGAGTCTAGATATCAGGCCCCTTATGGCAGGTTGAGTTGGTGGAGGAGGATGAGGCATGAGACTAAAATATTATGTGTTTGAATCTCCTGCTTACATTCTTTTGATCGAGTCGATTGTATAAGGCTTGTCTGATGCTGAGTACTCGATTGACGTGATTTTCAAACTATTGTGAAAATTTTTCCAATATGCATCAAAAGATAATGATTGCGGATTCTTTCGTTAAAAAAAATTCTTAACAACATAAGCAATGTGAAAAAAGATAAAAAGACACAAGCCACAGATACAGAAATAATATATCTGGGCTTTGGATGGCTAAGCAAATACTCGAAATTTACCAAAAAAACTGAAATAATTTAAAGAGGTAAAAATCAAGGGTTAAAAAATCAAAATCTTAAATAGAATAATTTTTTAATTTAATTTTAAAATTTTCAAATAATATAAACTTTTTTCTTTAATTATATTTTTTAATTTTTATAATTTAATGTCGATTAAATCTTTTAAATATTAAATTTCTTGTCTTAATGATTAAATTTCTTTTATAAAATTTTAAGCATTGATAATAATTACTACAATTATAACCAGCAAAATTCAAATCTTTGTCCATATAAAAACAAAATTTAGATTTAAAAATTCAAATTAAACTAAATTTATTATTTTCAAATCAAACTAATTAATTAATGAGTCGTTTGGTTCCATTTCTATTTTTCATTGTAGTTTTTAAGTTAAAAAATAAACTATTTGATTGAGAATTTAAGATTTCTAATATAAAAATTGAAAATAAAACTTGTTTATTTAAAGTTTGTAGTAAAAAACTAAAAACAAAACTATATTTAATTTTATCTTCTTATTTCTATTTTTTAATTATACTCTTATATTAATTATTTTTAATAAAATATATTTTGTTTTTAAACTAATTAATTATCATTATGGTTAGAAATAAAACATATGCGTATTTATATAATTAAAGAAATCTGCATGTTAATTATATATAATAAATTCTATAAATTAAAAAATTAAATTAAATCTTCTAATATAATTGTGTATAACACAATATGTGAGGAGGCCAAAGTTGTGCATCAAACATGATTTAACTCAGTCTTTTACACTTCTCTTTTAACTTTTCCTAGTTAAAAAGTTTCATCGACTAAGGGTGCTGCTTGTTGGGCCCTCTATTGAGAGGGTTGCTCGTTAGGCTCTCCTATTAGAGGTGTTGCTCGCTGGGTCCCCCGTTGCACGAGAGGTATTGCCCGCTGAGCTCCCTAGAAAGAGTTTCCCTCGTATTCCAATATAAAAAAAGGCTACTTCAAATCGAAATGTTTCAGCCAACATTATTACAGTCCTTGGCCTTTTTCTTGTTACATGATCCATAAATTAAGGAAGAAAATCATGCTATACCTTTTGTGTGATGAGGGGGATAACCGGTGAAAGCAGTACCTGGAAATCTGTAGAATTCTTTCTTAAAGCCGTGAATTTGGAACTCCATCATCATTGTCGGATCCTCGTTGAGTTAGATGAAGATGAATGTTCAGTAAAAGGTAGCAGGTGGATAATGTTGAGGGAGATGATGATCATCAGAAAACTGCAAGACCATTCAGTGTTCCTCAACTTGGATATATACAATTGAAAGTTAGAAGGAATTATTAGCTTCAATTCAGATGGCCCCTTTGATCTGCAGTTACTTGAGTTGTTCAGAAACAACCTTAGCAATTATCAACAAAACGGAAGCAGGTTCAAAATTGTAAAAAAGAAAGTCTGGTAGAATCTTTCAATAAAGAATCGAATGTTTCTAAAATACAATAAAAGAAACAGAACAAAAGATATCCAAGCAGGAAGTGGACATAAGACTTGTCGGAAACAAACATATAAACCGAAAGCATCAAGAACTGGCAAAACTTGGGATAACAATCACCTCTTTCTGTGCATCTCCTGAACGAGGCATGTGAATGAGGGATCTTCTTCCGTCTGCCCACTTTCTAGCTGATCAAAAAGCTCACCAGTCCTTTTCTGCAATTACTTAAAAGAGTACAAAAATGGCAGAAGAATGTCACCAGGTATACATCAAGGAGCATATTCTAATGCATTCATTTGGGGAAGGAGAAAGCAATAAGAAAAGACAGCAAATGAGAGTAAGGAAAAGATCAAAAGGAGTACTAATCTCTTCCTTCCACTTCTCCAAAGTTATAATTTCTGTTTACGTAAAGTAACTAGAGCGAGAAGTATCACAAATTTGTACCTGTCTGGGATGATTGTCTTACGGTGGTCTAAGAATCTGCGGTGTCCCTCAACAGCTATTGCCATATTGCCTGAATGCGTGAGAATGAAGACATCACTTTCTATGGAAATAATAAAGTCAAGTTCTGCAGTTTGAGCGCATTGTTAGTGAATGCTCCCAACTCCTCTGGAGTTGCCAATGTTTCCTGAAAGCAGTTCAGGAACCAGCCTCAGACATATTTTTGTACTTCCAGAGAACTCAAGCATCTGGCCAATAACTATGTTAATTAAGGAAAAACCTTAAAAACTATATTGGGGAAGCGAGATGTAAGTTCTGAAAGGCGAGAATCACCACCATAAATTACTCCAGCTGCAATATAAATTGTCGTCCATGGAAGATAACCAAGAGCTTGAAGAAAAATTCCCCCTTCTTTTGGAGTTAAGAGGACATAAACCTCCCAATCTCTTTTCTGTCAGAGTTTATCTTTTTATCCTCACAATCCCATTTCCAATCCTATGTTTGTTCTTCATTAATTAGCAAGGACACGTTGGAGGAACACAATTTCACTCTTTCAAAGCGTTCCTTCTCTTCCTCAGTCCCCATTTTATAAAAACCATCTTTTCCAATACTCACTTTCTGAGAATACGATGAGATTCAGGGAATGATGACAACCAAAAAAAGAAGCAATAGCAGTAGACCATACCCAGATGGGTTTACCAGAGATCCCAACCTGAAGAAGTCAGATTGGTTTGCAAACCAAAAAAGTTCAATAATGGGTAAAATTACTAGCTTAATGTTACTACCCAAACCTTCAACTTCTAAGAGACGATGGAAGAAACTTTGCCGAGCACCAAATCCTCGTTGCCTCCATTGTTGATCTTTTCTCAAAGGAGGAGCAAGCCAGAGCGGTGAAGGCAGAATCATTTACAAAATACAAAACTCACAGTTTAGCACGTGTGAAGTGTGAACCATTTGAGGAATTAATAAGGCGGAATCATTAAACTTAAAAGAGTTGAGCAAATAATTACTATTTTAATAACTTAAAAACACCACCTATTTCATTTATTATGGAATTAAGTTTCCACAAGAAATCATTTAAACTCTACATAAAATAAAGGCGCAAGTTAGATATAGGGTACAGTTAACTTCTAACCTGTTCACCTAGCCCTGTAAAATATCCAGGATGGGGTGTTCCAGTTTTTGTTAGGCGATGATCTGGCGGGAGAGTCCAAGGCTCAAGTTAGAAAAGTCAGATTACTATAAGCTAAACTACGCTCGATTAAGCCATTAGTGTAAGACACGAAATTAAAATAGGGATATCATTTAAAACGTAGAGTCGTACATTTTTACATTCAAAACGAAAAGCCCCAATTCAGAAACCCTAACCCTAACCCTAATCCCAATCTAAGAGCTAGTAAACTTGGTAACAGCCTTGGTACCCTCAGAAACCGCGTGCTTCGCGAGCTCTCCGGGCAGCACCAATCTGACCGCAGTCTGGATCTCCCGGGAAGTGATGGTGGGCTTCTTGTTGTACCTAGCGAGCCTCGAAGCCTCCTGAGCGAGCTTCTCGAAGATATCGTTGATGAAGCTGTTCATAATCCCCATGGCCTTGCTCGATATCCCAATATCAGGATGCACCTGCTTCAATACCTTGAAGATGTAGATCTTGTACGTCTCTACGCTCTTCTTCGCCTTCTTTTTCTTCTTGTCTACCGCTCCTTCCTTCGGCAGCTTCTTCTCCGCTCGAGGCTTCTTCTCCGCCGGAGCTTTCTCCGCTGCAGGCTTCTTCTCCGCCGGCTTCTTCTCTCCTGTCTTTGGTGCCATTGATATTTTTCAAAGTTCAGAAAAGCAAAGTACAAAGACTTGAAAATTCAAAACTCTTCAAAGTTCAAACTCGTATGCTTTCAGAACCAGTATGTGATATATTTTTATAGGAGAAACCGGTTTGACGCGATTGGCCCGTTTAGTTACCACACGGATCGATGACGTGGACGGCTGGTGGGTGGATGGTGAAAATGAACGGTTAGAGATTGGTTTTCTCGTGGAGGGAATTTTGAGGAGTCGAAAATTTGTCGTACTATCCTCTTTGGAAGCTAACGTGCGCCTTATGCGTTGTGTATTGCTGCATTTTGGGCCTTAAGCTTGGGAACTACATAGACTAAAGTCCAGATCTAGGTTATATTTTCAAGCCCAATTAGAATGATTAATATAAGAGAAAATAAAATAAATATATAAATAAAATAATCCACTTTACATAGGTGAAATTTGTATGAAACAATATTAAAAAGGAGACATGAAGAATTTTTTATTTTAAAAAATAACACTAATTCAATAAATGCGTGATTTGCATACGTATACTAGTACGTGGTCTTACCTCTAGCTATTGAGTTGTTTTATTTTAAAACATTTCTTAAATCTATTAATATTCATTACGTTGAGCTTTTTATACAATACATTTAAGAGTTTAAAATATGTTGATTTTTTTTAATAAAATGAAATTTTAATAATTTAAAAAAATTATCAATTGAATTAAAAATAAATTTTAATAAACTTAATAGATTAATGTTGACTATGAAATAAAATAGACTAAGGCCAAAATATTAAGTCCACTGATAATTAGAAAGTTATGATAGTTATTATTAGAAACCTCAGATGGAGAATTTAATTTGAGTTATGTGAATTTTGGACTGAGATTAAACTTAAAGTTAAGCTCGACCTGAGTAAAAGCCGACAAGGCATCTATCCAAATCTACTCTTATAAATAATGAAATAGGGCTCACTTTTGATCCTTATAAAGTACAAAATGAAACAAAATAAAGTCTACTTTTGATCTTTATAAACAACATAATGAAGCAAAATATGACGGGACCAGATAACTTGTTTCCATTATTCTGTTTCAACTCTGTTCTATAAAAATCTATTCATTTAATAAATGAAACCCACAAAAATTAGACGATCGAGATTGTACCGGAATAGAGGGCATACCAAAAGTTGGAGCAGAGGATCTCACGTCAAATATGACTCACTTTTGACTCTCATAAAGAACAAAATAAAGCTCACTCTTAATCCTCATAAAGACCATATTTTTACTTTGCCCAGAATCTATAATGTAACATCCTGTTTCCAGATAACGGGTTGAACCATAGAAACGGGTACACGTGAGGTCAATCGGAGAAATTAGGAAAACACATCTCATGCTCATGCATTTGTGAACA
>JANIIA010000003.1:51884871-51906247 GCA_027478495.1 Erythroxylum alaternifolium | reverse complement strand
TTTTCTGTACTTGCAGCATAGCTAAATAAAAACACAAAGCATACTTTGGGAAGAATTATCAATTACTTATCATATGCGTCATGTTGGGTTATTTTATGATGAGAAACTGACTCAATGTGGTCTTTTCTAAAAATTTGATAAATTGGAAATGAAGAAGCTCTCCAAAAAATATCGCTTTCAAAATATTGCTATTGAGACCGACTTGTGGAATTATGGGAGTCTTTTTTTTATTTAATAAAAATATTTGATCCTGAATTCGCTGGTTTTAAGGTTATTTAATATTCTTCAATTTTAGGGCTTGAATGTATATGTCAAAAACATTGATGATGATATCACTGATGAAGATCTAAGAGAACACTTTAGCCAATGTGGGACAATAACATCTGCAAAACTCATGAGAGACGAGAAAGGAATAAGCAAGGGTTTTGGATTTGTCTGCTTCTCCCGCCCTGAGGAGGCTAGTAAAGCTGTTAACACCTTTCATGGTAAGATAAGAAGTTTGCATATATGACAGAGGCTTGGAAATTTTAGTTAGTAAAATTTCATCTAGATTTGTTTGCATGCAGATATATTTAAGTTTTGAAAAATAAATTAAAAAAAGTAAAGGCCTCAAATAATAAAGGAAATCATATTGTCTAATGTCTAAATTTAGCCTTAAAACTTTATGACAAATCCAGTGAACTCCCAAGTAGAATACTGCATCATGTGCATTACTCGGAACTTGATGAAATGGAGGCTCAAAAGCATGAAAGAAAACCTTTCAAACTTTTTGAGTAAGCATTCATCGTAGATAAGGATCGCTTAACAAGCCGTAGATACATAAGTTAATAATAAGCAATCAAAATAACAAATTTTTTGAAGTTGTTGATAATCTCTGATACCCAATTGTCTCACAGGATTCATGTTTCACCGGAAACCATTATATGTGGCCATTGCTCAAAGGAAGGAGGACAGACAAGCACGGTTGCAACTAGAATATGCACATAGAATAACTGGGCTAGCTTCGCCTTCCAGTGTCTTGCCTGGTGGATACCCTCCTCTTTACTATACAGCTCCTTCTGGTGTTGTATCACAAGTACCTCCCCGACCTGGGCTAATGTACCAGCCTCTGGGTATGGGGCCAGGATGGAGGAACAATGGTTTTATGCCTCCAACCAGACCAACGTTTCAACCAGCAGTAGCTGTTGTAAGGACTTGCAGCTTGGCTTATGAATCAAGCCTACTCTTAGCCATGAAGTCTCATGTCTTATTAGATTACTGTCTTTTTCAATTTCACGTCCCATGTATACACGTGTTCTTAGAACTTCAAATTACGATCAGGCTTATTTGAGCTTCCATGAAATTTTGTTACAGATGCCAAATAGTCATAGGCAAAACAGGCAAAGCAGGGGAAGGTTCAACGGTCAGATACTTCCTCAGGCCGGTGCTAATCCCATTCCATTCATGCCCCGGCCCTCTCTGTCGCTGGCTGCTTCAAAAGATCCAATTGACCAGGTCTTGTCTTTTCCTTTTTCATATGCTGCAAATTCATTGATCATACCATTTGATGCTCTTGTTTTTTCCTTTTGATGCTCGTAAGAGATGAACTTGTACCTGCATAATGCTGAATTGGAATCTTATGGTCATTTATAGATTATAAAGTAAGTCGTTACAATTCCTATGATCTAAAGTTGTGCCTTACAGTTTCTATAGAGCTGATATAGTTGCTTTGAAGAATGATGAATGCCCTCTATATGAAGCAATCATTTTATGCTAAAATCATCAGTAGCACTTAACGTTATTGGATAACATTAACCGGATGTTACTAGTTGTTTTGCCCACTCAAAACTTCCACCCTTTCTTGCATACAACATTTGCTCAAGTATGAGATATATATGCAAAACAACTAATATGGATTTGTAATAATTGTGTTGTGCATTGTATTTTTTTATTCAATTTGGTTGCAGCGTGGTGGTCAGACAAAGTATGTGCCAAGTGGTGGTCGTACAAGTGAATTGAGCAAAGGATCTGGAGCCGCATCTGCTGCTTCTAATACGGTCAGAGCTTTGTCACAGGGATCAGATACGCTGAGTAGCATGCTTGCTGCTGCCTCCCCTGGGGAGCAGAAACAAATTCTTGGAGAGCGTCTCTACCCTCTTGTTCAGAAGCACAAGGTACTTGCCATAGATTAATAATTCTTTCTAAATACTAAAAGGCTGTTTTTGGCAACTACTTTGATAAATTTTGGAGGTGTTAAAAATTTCGAGTTCCTTAGGAGGCTGTGGTTGAATACACCAGGAAAGTTTAATTCAGATGTAGTTCATGATGGCAGGAGGTTCCTTTTGCTTCTAGTGGAGGAAGTGAAAGGTTCTCTCCCAAGTTGAATAGAATATTTTGTGTGCTATATAATGTCGGTGAATACTTTTACACGTGTACACTCATAGGCTTGATTTGTTAGATGTCTTGATTATATGGATTAGTGTTTTCATGCAAATTATCAAGATGAAGAGACCAACCCTAGCTAATTGTGCTGATTTACATTTACGTGCAGCCTGATCTTGTCGCAAAGATTACTGGAATGCTTCTAGAGATGGACAATTCAGAACTACTTCTGTTGTTAGAGTCACCAGAGTCTCTGGCAGCGAAGGTGGAGGAAGCTGTGCAGGTACTCAAGATCTCCAAGACAAAAGTACCTAGCCAAGACAACCTTCATTCAAGTTACCTGTCTACTGAGGTCGCCGTCAACTAATAGTAAGAGGGTTGCCAAATAGTCTTTATGAAGGATAGGTGTTCTGGTGCAGCTGAGCTTCTTAAGAGCCTAGGTTGTTTCTTTTCTTTTCTTTTTGATGCTTGAGAATTGAGATGAACAAATCTTCTCTCACCTAGCTTTGGAAAACTTTTTAACTTTCAGCTTTTATTCCATGTCATATGTTTTTGTTCCTTTTTGAAAGATCTCAACTTGCTACTGGTAAGTCTGTAGGATAGGTTGATGAATTCTTATTATCTTAGCAATAGGTTAATTATATTATACTCTCTTGGTATCTCACCTTTTTCCCATTTAAATCTTTATATTTTGAAAATTATCATACTTTTTTTTTTTTGGGGGTAGTACTGGTTAGTTATTCCATAATGCTTTTCATCATATTCAGTTAGTTTTTTTCATCTATTTATAATTGTAAAACAATACTGCATTATTATTTAAGAATTTTAATACTATATCGTTTTAGATTAAAAATTAAAGAAATATGATAAAGAAGCTAGTGTGATAATTAAACAATATCGTAATATCATAAAAGAATAAGAATAGTTTTTTAAAAAAAGTTGTAGAACTTAAAAAACATTAAAGACAAAAAGAAGACACTAAATCATAATTACCTTACCACACCTAGGTAACAAGCTTGTATGTTGCTTTGTTTAACTAGGACGCGTTTAAGACTTCAGATTTTGTTGTGCAATTTTTGTGCTTCTGTCAACAATTATTTCAATGTGTTCTATCAATCCTTTTATTTAT
Source organism: Erythroxylum alaternifolium (assembly GCA_027478495.1). NCBI lineage: Eukaryota > Viridiplantae > Streptophyta > Magnoliopsida > Malpighiales > Erythroxylaceae > Erythroxylum > Erythroxylum alaternifolium. The sequence continues at coordinate 51,902,757 of JANIIA010000003.1, read as the reverse complement.
TATCTTGCACTTGGAATGACGTCGTTGAAATGCAGATCCCAATTATGTATTATGTCTATCTAGGTACTTCCTCTCCTAGATAGGAAAATCAGTGGTTTCACTTTCACCCAATATATTATATATACCAGAATTATCTTATCTGGAGAACGAGTCATTTAGAATGATTGGATAAACGATTCATGAGGTACAATTAGACTTATACCAATGTTGTTGGTCGACGATAACGGGCATAAGCTAGCCTTGTTTACACGAGAAAATCGTTCTACTTCAATGATTTATTCATTATCGTTTGTCCACTCTAATTTTTCTCTTCCTTGAACCAGTGATGTTTACTATTACCCTCAAGATTGTTGAACAAGTGACATATAATAATAAAAATTTAGTATAGTAGTTAGTAGATTGTTTGGACAGAAACTTGGGGTGGTGATCCAAGGAAGGAATAAATGCGTAGGAATTGTGGTGGAACATGTTTATCCTCCACATTTCATTTTCCATCAGCTAGCCACCCACAGAACCAAAGCAGAAAGAAACAAAAATTACTTTCCCATTTCATAAAAGACAATGTGCCTTTTTCTCTGAATCAACGATTCTAAAATATGAGCTACAACTCCTTTCACTTTTTTCGTAACAAAAAGCAAGCATCTGATTCCACTCAATAATTTGGGAGTCCCTTTTTCCTCGTTGGACTAATCCTCATTTATTCCATATTTCTACTTTAGCTATGTGAATATTCAAAGAACATGCTCATTCATTCTCACATAAAGCTGACTCCGTAAATTAAACCAATCTTTTTTTTAAGAATTTAAATATTTTCCATTACCCATTGATCCACCCAAACAACATGATAAGAGTTCCATGAAAATAAGGATTTATTTACTTATTTATTGACTGGGTCCTGACAATTCCTCCCTTAAACTGAATGCTAAGCATTTAGTTTATCATCATCAGCACCCAGTCCGAAATCCCGCAATGAAGCGAGGTCTGGAGAGGTCCGGTAGTACGCAGCCTTACTCCTACATAATAGAGAGGCTGTTTTCGGTGAACCCACATGCATGTGAGACAATATACGAATGATGCAGGTTACAGGAAGAAAAATAAGGTGCAGGTCAAAAGATTAAAAACTTAAAAAGCTTAGCAAAAGTGCTGAGAAGATTTTAGAAAATAAATAGATAAATAAAAATGTAAATAATTAGAAACATAATAAAGAAATAAATAACTAGGTTAAAGTGCAAATACATAAGTAAAATAGAATAATCCTACTTACAGAAAAGCTACCATACTTCATTATATTGTAGTTAATTAATTATTAATAATATTTTAATTAATTATATTGTAATTAATTAATTACAATATTTAATTAATTAATAATTATATTTTAATTAATTGTAGCAAGCACACTCTTACATAACAATGATATACATTCCTCTATATTAAGAGAGGACCCAAAAATGGTAATCAAAATAGTGACTCTATAATTATAATCTCTTATCAAACTCAATATTTCATTCCATACCTATTCTACTTTTTTCATACCCACTAAACAAGCACACCCTAAGTTAATATTCCTCTAGTTGTTGTTGACAATGATATGGGTTTTATTCCTGATATTGTTGAAGTAACAAATCCAGGACAATAAGACAATGTTGAGGAACTCCCTGTTTAGGTTACATAAATTATTCTAGAAGAACAAACTCACCAACCTCAAGAGCTAGTATCATTAAGGAGATCCATTAGAGAAAGGAGAATTGCGATTTCAGATGATTACATCATATTTCTTCAAGAACAAGAGATTGACATTGGAGTTGTAAAAGATGATCTAATTAACTTCCATCAAGCCATGCAAAGTTCTAACTCTCAAAAGTAGATTGATGTCATGAATGAGGAGATAAAGTCCATGAAAGATAATGACGTTTGGGATCTTGTCTCATTGCCTGCAAGTGCAAACCCATCGGTTGCAAATGGATGTTTAGAACCAAGAGAGATTCGAAGGGCAATGTAGAGAGATATAAGGCTCGTCTAGTTACCAAGGGATTTACACAGAAAGAAGGCATTGATTATAAAGAGACTTTCTTTCTAGTTTCATCGAAAGACTCTTTTAGAACTATAATGGCACTTATGGCACATTTCAACCTTGAGTTGCATTAGATGGATATAAAGACTGCGTTTCTCAATGATGACATTCATGAGACATTTTATATGGTGCAACTAGAAAATTTTGTGTCAGGAGAGTCAAAGTAAATGGTTTGCAAATTGAAGAAATCCATCTATAGGCTCAAGCAAGCTTCCCGTCAATGGCGTTACAAATTTCATCAAGTTGCTCTTTCATTTAGTTTTGAAATGAATGCAGTTTATGATTGTATATACCACAAGTTCAATGGAAGCAAGTTTATTTTTCTAGTTTTATATGTTGATGATATACTGCTTACCAACAATGATATAGGCTTATTGCATCAAACCAAGAGATATGTGACAAAGAAATTTGAAATGAAAGATCTTGGTGACACATCTTTTGTATTAGGGATACAAATACACCCAGATCACTCTCGGGGTATACTTAGGTCATCACAAACGAGCTATATTAAAAACATTCTTAAAAGGTTTAGCATACAGGATTGTAAACCAGTTGACACCCCTGTTACTAAAGGAGACAAGTTTAGTCTCAGCCAATGCCTGAAGAATGAGTTTGAAACTAAAGAAATGCAGAAGATTCCTTATGCTTTAGTAGTAGGGAATCTAATGTATACTCAAGTATTTACGCATCTAGGTATCGCGTATATTATTGGAATGCTGGGTAAATACTTGAGCAATCTTTGAATGGATCATTGGAGAGTAGTCAAATGAGTTATGCTGTACTTGCAAATAACAAAAGATCATAGGCCCACAAATAGGAAGTTGGATCAGCTAGAGATCATTGGGTATTCTGATTCTGATTTCATTGGATGCCAAGATAGTAGGAGATCCACATCGGGCTATATTTACCTGCTAGCTGGAGGAGCTATCCATTGTGGAAATAGAATTTATAACATGCTATGAGGCATTCAATCCTGAAATATGGCTGCGGAATTTTGTCACTGGGCTGCGCATTGTAGATGGTGTTGAAAGAAAACTAAAGTTATTTTGTGAAAATAAGTCAGCAGTGCTATATTCCAACAACAATAGGAACTCAACGAAGTCAAAGCATATAGACCTTAAGTTCCTAGTTGTCAAAGAAAGAGTTCAAAATAGTAAAATGTCTATTGAACATATTGGGACAAACTCCATGGTTGCGGATCCACTTACTAAGGGATTAGCACTCAAGGTCTTTCATGAGCATTTCGCTCATAGGGGTGTTGTATCTATTGAAGATATGCCATTTTAGTGTGAGTTTGTTATTTCGAATGATTTTCAATTATAGACACTCTTATGATTTATTTTTGTAACATCTCGTTCCCATGTCACAGGTCGGATCAGGGAAACGAGTACACGAGAGAGTAATCAGAGAAGACAACACATCTTATACTCTAAAAAAAAAATCTATACCGACTTTTGTTTAGTGAAGTGATGTGACACACTATTCTCGTGGGGCACGGACTCGGGTATCACCATCGATATCGGGTTCGGATTCAGCGGGAGTGGGGTGTTATAATTTTAACCTTAAAGTCTATTTGGTTGATCTCATTAAGGAATAAGAAATTTGGACTAGTTGGAAGTAGAGATGTTAAAATCACATTACATGTAATTTCCATGCTACACATCCATGTTTGATCTATGTTGTTCAATTATATTGGCATAAGTGACCATTGATTGGCTTAATTGCGATATGCGTATAATGAAATACACTTTGATCCTATGTTATTATAATTGATGAACAAGATTGATTAAAGGTGTATTTGGTAGTGATAGTAAATTTTGAGCCCATAAAGTTATGGCATGATATACAATTAAAGGAATTATATATATATATATGACTCAAGTAGGAGATTGTTGGATTTAATCCAATGTGTAGGTACATATATATAAATATATGAATTAATTGTATATTATGATCTATCATAAAGTTAAGCCCAGTTAAAGTGATCTATTAAGGTTAAAGACTTTGGGCTATTTGACATCTAATAAAGTATGGACTTTAATGTGCAGAGACCTAATAGTCTGATTTCTATTTTATGATGGGCTAAAATTGTTATAAGATCAATTATATAAGAAAGTAGGGTTATGGTCTCTAAATTATATGAACAATTGTCTTTTTTGATATCCCATCAGTTAGATGCGAGATGAGAAAACCGACACATATATTAACTTGGAAGACGGATAACTACAAGACTCAAGAATAATGTTGCTCTCATAAATTCAGGTATACTTCTGCAATAGATCTAAGTATTCTTAATGATTTGACATAATTATTTTGTGATTGGTGACGGTTTTCACCGTAAATAATCTGATTCTAGCATATGCCACTCAAGAAGAAGAACATGGATTTTCTGAGCTATCCCTTTTGATACATCGGCTTCTTGTTTTCTACAAACAAAGGGACCCTCTGTTTGCTTCTATGGGCTTCATGTCTTAGCCCCTGAACTTCAGCTCGCGATAAATGTTGCAGGTTCTTCCGCTGTATGCTTTTACCATTGGCGATATGTCAAATGGCTTTAGGGCTTTCTCATGTTTAAGCGATTGTCTTATTGGGCAAACCTCTTCTGCTTTTGGGTTTCAGAAGAACTTTGGAGAGGTGTTAGAAATTTTTTCTAATGTGAATTACGACTAATTATTATTTCATTTTAAAACATGGTTGAATATAGATTTTTAGAATAATGATTATATTTAAAATTATTTTTTAAAAATTATTAAATGTGATATAATTATCACAATGACTAAAAAATGTGTTTATTTTAAATTAATTAAACATAAATCTCTTTTATTATCTTATAAAAAGATATTTGAGATGTCAATTTTAATTAACAGTTTTAACTTTTTATTATTAGTGTTTCAACAATTTTAAGGATTAGTCAGTTTATAACCTTAAAAGACAGAGAGTTGATGTACATTAAAAAAAAAAGGCTTATATCTCAATTATCATATCTGGGATTTTATCTACTACAGTCTTCTTTTTACATCTTAGAGTTCTCGTAGAGATTTACTCCGTCACATCGTTAATGGTTCCTATTATCCCGACAACCCTTTAGTCAGAGTTTTCGAGTTGTACAAAATGCTATTTGATGATATAATTATTTTTATTTAATATATGAAATTTCTATTAACAATACTTGAGAAATTCATAAAATCCTTGTTATTGCAAACATGTTTTTATTGTTTTTTTAAGGTTAAAAATGCTAAAATGTTCCATTTTTGCAAAGAAATAGTATACAAATTAGACTCACTTTTATAATATTAACTAGATTTCTTCCAAAATTTTCGCTCAAATATTCCTTCTTATTTAAGAAGTTTTTAAAGCAAATCTCTTGTTTTAAGCATCCATCAATCATTGAATTCTTATTTTCTTCATTAATTTCTTAATTAATAACAATGATTTTTACCATTAATATACTAATGATGCCATATATCATATTCCTTTTTCACTCATATCATATTTAAGGAAACAAAATAATTAACTTTAAAATATAATTTCTTAAATCATTAATTATTAGTAAAAGATTAACAAAAATAATATTTTCAGCTGAATTAACTTATTTTTTAAAAAATTTTAATGCTCAACTAAAAAATAAATTTAAAAAAGTTAATAAAAATAAAACAAGCTATATTTTTTAATTCAATATTCCTTCATTTTTATTGAAATGAATAATATAGATATTCTTATCCAACAAGAAGGGTCAAGATTGCCCTTCGAACAAATGTTGCAAGACCTAATCTGCTTCACGGCCCGATTGTACATAAAACAGATGAAAACATGCCAAAATGTTCTTTCTTCAATGAAAAGAGTTGAAGAAGACACGCAATGGCCTGTAAAGATTCTTCTTTTCACGTACAAAACCTAATAAGAGATCGAATCTATCTACAACGAAAGAACAAATCCTAGTTATTTACAAAACTCTTATACTTCACATCTCTGTTTCCTGGAATAGACCCTTCTTCTTTGGAGAAGAGAACAAGGCTACGGATATATCAGCCAGACTTCTCTTGCTCAATCTCGACCTATACGAACGAGACTGTTTCGGTGCATTTGGTGCTTCAATCTCGTCCAATTCGTTTGGATTCTCGAAATTAATCGAACATCGAAAAGCTCGAACCTTTCTTGGCGTGCTGTACTCGAAGTGCAGTTTCTTGGCAATCAATGTCTGAATTAAGAAACAAAAGCCAGAAGATCTTATCAATACACTAATCGATCAAAACAACCAGAGACATAAATTTGTTTGAAAAAGTATCTTACAGCTTCGCTGATTGCTCTAGATACGATCAAGAGTTGCTTCAGATCATCATGACTCACACAGCAGAGCACTCTAACCTGCAAGACAGAGATAGAAACTATATCACCAACCATTCGATTTACATTCGTAAAAGTGCAAGAATCAAGCTAGAAATTCATGTTCTACACTAACCAAGATGTCTTGGGGGAGGCTCTCGAGATGGGATTTCTGGGTCTCATTACCATCATCCACCACATTCATTTTCTCACTACAAAGCCTCTTCAATGGAGTTGAAGGAGTCGCTGAGTCAAGAGACACCAAACCCACTTCATTATTCAAAATCCAAATCCTTTTTCTACCAAAAGACCGCGTGTGCTTTACAAACTCCAACCCACGTCGCTGTTCTTCTTCTACTCCACGCCTTAACTTCATTGAACTGCATCTCTTACCCAACGCCATTTCAGTAGAAATCCGAGTCAGAAACAAAAACCGGAAAAGGGATTCACAAGGAGATAACTAACAATCAAAACCCACAAATTTAAAGTGAAAAAGATTGGGTCTTTGTGTCAAAGTTGAAAGCTTTGAATGGGCGAAAATGGAAACAGGAAAGAGTCTTCGAGGTAGGGAGTTTGGAAGTTGGGTTTAAAGATGTAAGCTTTGGGGCTATATAGCGGCAATTAGTATTTTTAAAAAATTCAACCAAATCTAAATACTGTCAAAAGGCAAATAATAACAATAATAATAATAATTTATAAATAAATAATAGAAAATTCACGGAGGTTTCCTAAAAAATAAGCGTGTCTCATTTTTGCCCTTTTTTCTAGAAAATTGAGGTTTGTAATTATTTTTAAGATTTATCCTTATGGCGGTTAGAAGTAGAGCAATAGGGACAAGTAAAACTAGCCGTTTGAAGGTGGGACACGTGGCGGGATGAGATTCGGGACAGGAAGCAACTTGTGAGGTTCCTGCTTAACGGATGACGTGGCATGTTTGGTCGGTCTAAGTCGGCTGCTGTAAGTCGGTCCTTTTTGTTTTTTATTAATTTAAGTTCCGTGTTTCGGTGGGCTGAAGATTGTTCTAGAGTAACTGCAGTAAGAGGCTGTGATGGGAACAGAAGGTGTGATTGGATGGTGATGTGGGTGAGATTCGGCGATTTGGAGTGGATGGCTAGGATTTGAAGCGGGCGTGTACATTTATAGGTGAAAGGTTGTCCAACGGTGGCCAATGAATTCGTTTACCCTAGGATTCTAAAAACGCGGCTAACTGTTGTTGTCCGGTTGGACCTGAGTCAGAGCCACACAGCTCTTCTTTAATTTTTATCTCAATTTATCTATTTTTTAACTCTAGTATCCTCTTTTTTCTAATTATTTTCTAATTTAATTATAAATTTAAGTTACTAATAAGTCATAAATTATTTATTTTGAGCAAATTAATCTATCGAAAACGACCTCTATATTATTTAAGAATAAGACTACATACTATTGAATCTTTTTAAACTTTACATTTTAGCGAAAATCTCACTAAATGTTTATTACTATTGTTGTAGTAGTAAATTACTAAGGTGAAAATTTCGAAAGTATCTATTCTTTTAAAATTTTTTAAATTTACTCTCAAATTTTCTAAAAATTTTAATTCAATGACTAGTTTGATAAAATTTTTATAAATTAGGTCAAAACGTTATTTTTATTAATATGACTAATAAATGATCATCTGTGATATTGAGTACAAATGCTACATCGTCAAAAATAATCTCTTAACCTGCTTTTAAAAGTTTAATTAACAAAAACAATAACCCAATAAAATTTTCATTGAGACACATGATTTAAAAAAATTTACTAGTACACAACTTTACTCTTAATTAGTAAAGAAGTTATTTCCTAAAATTTTTAGACGAGCAATCACTAAATTGAAAATTTTTAAAAGTTTCAAAAACTTAGACACTTTTAACTTTATTATGCTTAATTTATTTAATTAATTAATAACTAAAATTAAGCAACATGACCTGTCTAGTACGAAAAACCCAGTTAGCTACGAGTCCTTCCGTTCCAAATCAAAATTTAAAGAAGCATATAACATTTTTGTACTATTTAATTTAAACATTTACTGTATATAAAAAAATTGGAATATTTATCCCCACAGGTACTGATAGCGTAAAATTTAGGTCTGAGTGGCCTGATAATTTCAATCAATGTTGAAATTTATTGACTTTTTATATGTATCTCACTTCTTGGTAGATAACGTCTAAGTTACTAATCATAATCGTGCGTGTACTCAATAAAGGCACGTGAATTGTTCAACCCCAACGTGTGAGATTCACTTGAATACTTCACGGTGCTTCTCTGACAAAGATCATCACACGGTGTAGCTTTTAGCTGAAACGCATGACGTATCACCAGACATACCATTGGCAATGATTCAAACCCGAAAGCCCGAATCCGATCCAGTTTCAGGTCAAAGCCTGAATCCCACTTGAAATTCAATCATCAAAGTTTGTACATTCACCTTGGAACTCATATAACTTATTTTGTCAAGCCTAACCCATTCAGAACATAGGCTTATTTTAAGTTCTTTGACTTGTCTCCTTTGGGGAAGCATTAAATACAATCCTGGCATGTTTTTCTGTTGGAAAACCATATTCTACCTAAGCATTGTGCATTCACCTTGAACTCTTACATATTTTGTCAAGCCTAATCCATTCAGAACATAGGCTCATTTTAAAGTTCTTTGACTTGTGTCCTTTGGGGATGCATTAGATACAATCCTGGCATGTTTTTCTGCTGGAAAAACATATTCTACCTAATCATTCCAAGTTCATCTTGCAAGAGGGATTGAGAATACAGATTTCCTAGTGAGCAAGACACTGAACTCAGATTCCAGTAAAGATATCTCAGATTCCAGAGTTTTACATAAGAAGGAAAAGATTAAATCTTCCTTGGACTTCTGATAAAAATTCTAAGACTGAATTCTTCTAACCAATCTGTAGCAAACTTTCCAGTGAAATTATAGTCAGCAACAATATACTTTCCAAGACAAGAAGTTGGCCTTAACAGGACTTCATCAGCTCATGCCTCAAATATTTATGGGAATGCATGGTATCACTTCCAGTTCACAGGGTAGAAGCTATAATCCGGATAAGTTGTGAGGGATGAATTCCATTACATCAGAAGGTGATTGCCCTTACTACAATGTAGAGCCTTTCAAATACGGGTCATCACGAAACTTCGAATACAGTGGAAGAGCAAGGGCTCTTTCTGCAATTCTTCCATCTTCTTGAATCCTTGATATCAGGATCTCAAGTGACGGAAAATTGGTCTGTTTATGTTCAGAGGTAAAACTTCAGTACAAATTGAATGGCGTGAAAGAGATGAGGAATGGTAGATCAACTGAATTTCTTAACGGACACGAGTTAGAGTTTGGTTATACCTCAGGTCGAATATAGCCAACTATGACAAGACGCAACTCCTCACCGTAGAAGTCTTCCTCAAACTCGTGAAGTAACCATGGTTCCTGCAATAGAAAATAGATTTAGGGGAAAAAATGGCATATTGAGGCTGTAATTTAAGTTGATATTGCACTCACTATAGTCTTTTCTGTGTTATTGAAATATGGGTTCCAACCAATACTCATGACCATTTTATAGACACCTCGAGTAGATAGTCCAGCCCAACCAAAATATACACCTGAGGGGTGTTCTGAAAGTAGAGCTGAATAGCCTTCTGTCGACAAATTAGCTGAAAAAAGAACATCATAAGAACACCAAGAAGGAGCGAAAGATAAGGAAAACAGAAAAAGATGATCAGGAAAAAATCCTGAATACTGTGATATCATAAGGGAAAATAGACCAAAGACACTTCCTAGCAGGCAATTGACAACAGGATTCTTCAACTCCTACCAATGTCGCATAAGATTCTCGCCAAGCATGCTGAAATAACTAAAGATATAAGCAAAATTGTATTCAATTACCAGTAGGGATCCCAAGAACCTTTGAGCCACGACCGTATCCCTTAATCACCGGGCCACCAATATGCCAAGGTTCTATTGGTAAAGTGCCTTCTATCCCTGTAATAATAAATCAGCATTACTGAACAGAACTGCAATCAGAAGAGACTTACAACCATACTCATATAAGTTTTTCAGAATTTACAGTCTTTAAATGGAGGTAAACCCCAATTTTGAGGGTGAAAATCAAGCAGAGAGTTTATCACTTTGTCCACCGCTGTATAAAGATGGGATTGTTTAGGTATAGATGGCACAGCCACAACTTCCATGCTAGCAGCCTTACCACCCATAACACCTGGTCTAATGTGGCAAAATTTTCTTTATCAGAAGAAAGAACTCATGAATGAAGGAAAGCAATGGAGTCTATTGATGATTATTCTTATTTCCAAAGTAAAATGTGAAGGCTCAAGGAGAAATCTCAACACATCAAAATAATGTTAAAAACAATTCACTTACAAAGAATCTTCAATAACGAGGCAGGTGGAAGGTTCCAAATTTAACCTTTTAGCTGCTTCCAAAAATCTTAAATAATTTCACGACGTTAGAATAAATTAAATGTTAGCAGGAAAATGAAGTGCAGGAGCACTACAGGAAAATAATAAATGAATTGCAGTTTTACATTTCAGGAGATGGTTTCCCTTTTCTAACTTCATCACCGGCAATGATGGCAGAGAAGGATTCCTTCCAGCCTGTAGGCAAGAAAGATTATCACAAGAATTCAGATGAAATGAACATATATTATCTTCCATAGACACTAAACCACAAAATCTAATGAACAAAAGATATCGACATCATTATGGTTTCTAAAACTGCCTACCCTGGTGGTGAGAAATTTTAGATTCTATGTTTGCCCTTGGAGAGTTTGAAGCCAATGCCATAAGCACATTGTGACTGCTTAAATGTCTAATTAAACGATCAGCACCAGGACAGGGTTTAATCTTGCACCATCTACAAATTCTCACAATAAAAAGATTCGATTACTTTTGTTATCATAAAGCTGAAAGCAAATGCAGCACGAAAATTAAAAACAATATAAGTAGTTGTATCTTTAGTTGACAACTCAAGAGATAAGAGGGCATCATAATTCCCCAAAATTTAGAAATTTTCTAGCATCATGTGGCAATCCAAGGCAAAGCAATCCTTAAGCATTACTTTTTAAGTTACCAAACTGCATACTGGGGGAAACACAGCCATCCCCTGAAGCAAGCCTATGTCTATTAAAAAGCCAATAACTTGCTCACACAAATGCATCAAACATCAAAAGCTTTCAACTTAAAGTGCTAAACCTTAACACATAAATCTAAAAACAAGAGTAAGAATATGATTACTGGTCTGAAAACATTGGGGTGATTTCAGAAATAAATTGGTCAGTTCCACATGGAAGTTCATAATCCTCCACAATAGCAGCAGCAGCTTCAAAAGGTGTCCTTCCAACAATTTTAGGAGCTTCTCTTCCATCCCATTGTTTTCCATATTTTACCAAGAAAGCTTTCAGAACATCGCCTATTATGCCATCTATCAATGGAATAGATGATGACTATAGTCCACAAACACAAAAAAAGATTAAAAAATTGAGCTTTAAACTCAAGCAAAACACAGAACAGACCTGTATTGAGAAGGGTACCGTCCAGATCAAGAATAACGCCAGAGACCACCTTCTTCAAAGGGTTTGCGATTGACATTTCAGAAATTGGAAACACTAAAACAAGTCTTATACCGAGATTACAGTTAAAGAATAAGCGCAAGTCCAGTAATACATAACAAGAAGAAAGTAATTGTCAAAAAAAAAACCAAGAAGAAAGTGAACGGAGTTCAATTATCGAGAAAAACCCATCTCAGGAATTGCCAGATGACGAAGATAGTGACTGGTGGGGCTGTGTTTTGTATGGAAAAATATTGTTTTGTTCGCTAGTTGATCTGTCGCCAATAGTTGAAATACGAGCTCAACAAAACTTATAGAACAATTATTATTTAATTATATTATTAAAAATTAAAAAAATTAACATCAGCAACAACAAATCAAAAGGTAATTACTGCAAGTAAAAGGTATTTGTGGTAAGAAAAATTAAGAATTTTGGTTAGTGTACATAAATATTTCTTTTTTTTTAATCAAATAAATCATCAAATACAAGTCAACACACAAAAGAATGACACACTTGGAAGAGAAAAGTTGGTAACATGTCCAAGAACCAAGTAAGACTCGAAAGAAAGCTACGGACAGAACTAAGTTTTGGGAAGAAAGGATCGACAGGTAAAATCAAAACATGTGGAAGTAATACAAACATGGGTTTTCAGGCACTTCTGTTCTTACTCAATACAACAGTCAACGAACAAATCACAGAAACCCAATCCCAAACGGAGCTTTCACGATTTAGAATCCAAAACCCACATAGAGTTAGTGGAGGAGAAGACCCAAAAACACATGGTTCATCAAGAAAACGAAATTACGTCAATGAAAATCTACAAGCGACATAAGAGGAACTTACGAAGCCAAAACAAGACCCACATGAAACATCAGAAATTAAAAAAGGAAGGACTTTTGAACACGCACCGGAGATACCAGCACTGCAGTAGACAAGAGCAACGATCATACCACCAAAGGCCCAAGCAATACCTTGGATATCCACAGTGCACAGAGCATCTATCCTTTATTCCTTCATTGATTCTTTTTGTTATGTTTTTAGATTTTATAAGATTGAGTCATATGTAATTATTATCTTTTGATAAATTAAAAAAATCGTATCAGTCTACTTCTAACTCTAATTCTAAAATCCAATTTGTTAATAATTTCTCCAATCACTTTGTACTACGTTTGGAATAATACGTGTTAAATTGGAAAATGTTTTATATTTTTGAATTAATATAACCAGTTGAATAATAAAAATTTTAAATCGATCAACTTTTAAATTTTTTAGTTAGATTTAAGTCGATAATTTTTTTTGTAAAAAAATCAATTTATTAAATAATTATTCAATTTTTATGAAGTAATTAGTTAAAATAAAACAATTAATTTTTATTTATCAATTTTTAATTAAAATTTTAAAATTTAATGAATAAAAAATAATCATTTTTCAAAAATTTCAAATTTATTCAATATTTAATTAATTTTATGATAATTTTTATACCTATTAAACCTTTAAATCTCTTATCAAATGAATTTAACTTTAGATACAATTTTTAGATATATCAATAGGTCAAGTCGGGTCTGGGTTGCCCCTAGCCCAACCTATGACGTGCCAGATTACGAGTGGACCAAGTCAACGACATCATTTTGAAAAGTAACAGTTAGGTTAAAGGTCGAGTTGGGTCGGTCCGTGGCCAAATCAATTCAGGTTAAAATTGGGTTGAGCTGAACGAATTGAGTCATTTTCAACATCTCTAACAATTTTTTGTTGGTTGTTTTAAGATTTTGTTTTGATGGTACAGGCTATGACAGTTTACTTCCTCATTTGCCAGTTTGAGTCTCCCCAAACTTAACTTTTTTTTTTCCGACCCTAACAAGATTCTTTCCCTTAGGAACGGCCGTTATTAAGTACCGAATTCGGACAAGTTCATTGGTCCGAACTTAATAGGTTATATTCAATTTAATTAAAATTTGAATTGAACGAGGTTGAGGAATACTTAAAATTTATAAATTAAAATTAGTAATTTTATTTAATTTATGATACTAAAACCTTAAGAGTTTAGTAATGAGAAATGAAACTAAAATTATAATAATGGAAAGAGAAATAAAATTATTTTTTATTAAAAAAAGTAGAAAAGCAAATTGAGTACATGATAAATGTTAGAGGAAGGCACATTTAAGGCAGAGGGCATTCAATTCAGAGATTCGTACATACACAATTAATATATTTGAAATGGGGCAATAGGGTAGTCGAACTCTGCTCCCTGGAGGCAGTCGAGGTAGCTGAATCTGAGCCCGAATCTGATTAAGCTAAACCTGATTTTTTTTAATTTTTCAATTAAAAATAAAAATAATATTGTTTTTTTAAAATGGCTTTATTTTTCTCTTAAATAAATGACTTTATTTTCTCATAATACCGGTCCGATTGGGCCGAGACACGTCATCTAAGATGAAAAGAAATCAAAATTTTCTGCTCCTGTTAGAATTTGTCAATTCTGTGTCGTTTTATTTTATCCATATATTTATATGAACTTTACATATTCCGTGGAGATAAGACCATTAACTTTGAGATTGGTTTGGTTTCCATCAAGAAAAAGCTAATCATAGACTTGGCACATACCAAGCAAAAAGTGCTCTAGGCATAATAAATTTGAAGGGAGGACAAATTAAAAATTAAAAATTAAAAATTAAAAATTAAAAATTAAAATTAATTTTTTTTTCAATTCAATATTTTATTTTTATTGATATTTAATTAGGGTAAATAAAGAAAACATAAAATTTGATAGTTAAGGCACTGCGTAATTAATAAATAACTTTTTTAACTAAATTGTCTAATATTTAAAAAATCTAAACATATTTATAAATTAAAACTTTATTAAGTTATTGTCCTGAATCAAACATGCCAGGATTGTACCTAAGCTTCCCCAAAGGAGACAAGTCAAAGAACTTTAAAATGAGCCTATGTTCTGAATGGGTTAGGCTTGACAAAATAAGTTATATGAGTTCCAAGGTGAATGTGCAAACTTTGATGATTGAATTTCAAGTGGGATTCAGGCTTTGACCAGTATCGCGATCGCGACATTGTCTTTTTTTTCCAGTATCGCGATCGTTGCCAACTAAACAAGAATGACATTGCTGAGCAAAATTAAGTTTAGTAATCTTATTATTTTTAATTTTGTAGGACCTTTAAAAATAATATCGCTGTCATTTGAATTAAAAATTAAATTAAAGTTGAAATTTAATACAAACAAATGAATTAAAAACGTAATAATTTTAATTATTAATAATATTATTATTCGTTATTATTATTAAAGAAATTTTTATTATTAATAATAAATTTCCTTATTGATATTATTTTTATTAATTAATTTTATTTCGATTATGAATATTATATTGCTTACAATATTATATATGATTTTCTTATTGTTATTATTACTTAGGTTTATTAAAATTATTAATGTTGTTATTTCTGCTGAACTATATATAGCTATTATATATTAAATATAATAATTTTTACTTCATACATTTATTAATAATAATAATAATATTATTATCATTATTATTATTTTTATTATTAAATTCTTGACTATTATTAAATAAATTATTCTTTAAATTTATTATTATTACTAATTTGGTAGTCACTGTTGACATATTATTATTATTATTATTGTTATTATTATTATTATTCAATTTATTTTAATAATATTAAAATTATTAAAATTAAATAATACATAATGTTTTTATGTTATAAATTAATTTTACATTTATTGTTCTTATTGCCAATTTAATATTTCTTCTTAATATTAATAATTTATTATGACTATTAATCACAATTACTTTTCTTATATTATTATTTTATTTAATTATTTTGAATTATGATAATTATCAACTAACTTATAGTCTTATTATTAATAACTTTCTTATACATTAAATTAATTAATATAATATAATTAAATTCTTTATTATTACTATAATGTTGTTCTTAATAATAATAATGATTAATGAGGATAAAATAATGTTTTTATACTCATCATAAAAGAAGTTCAAACTAGAACAGTAGTAATTTTAACAAAAATCAGAAGTGAAAAACTCACGGGCGTGACTTGCGCCCGTGACTATTCATAATTATTATATAATAAATAATTATAACAAGATAATTATTAATTATAAGTAATTTCATTATAATTATACAAATAAATGTAACAATAAAATCGATTACAATATCCTATTCACAGTAATTAGATATTAAATAGTAATTATTATTAATTTAAAGAATAATAACTTTAATAGAAATAGAAATAATAATAATAATAATTTTAAATTTAATAACAATAATATTATTAATTGTAATATTAATAATACTAATACTAATAATAATAATAATAATACTAATAATCAGAATAAATTAATCGTAGAAAAATTTTTAAAATTCTAATCCTTTCATATTTATAATATTATGTTACAAAATATATATAAATTTTTTAAAATTTTTATTTTTTCATCTTTATAATTATTATGTTACAGGGCGCGATGAAATAATAAGGAAATTAAAAACCTTATCAGTGAACGATCTTACCTCAAACATAATCATGATATATCTTCCAGATCTCATCAAAAAATCACCAAAATCATGTTTTTAAATTCTGCCCCTAAGGTAATTACATTTACATATTCTTATCCAATATTTTGTTTAGAACTTTTTTTCTCAAAATCTTGTTATCGGTTTTTTCCAGATATCATGGATTCAAGGTAAGAAAAGAAATTCGTTAAATACATAAAAGAAATTAAGAATTTTCTGACTTTGATGAAGAAAATGTAGATGATAAAGGTGGCGTTAGAAAAACCCACATTAAGCAATATATATATATATATATACTTAGTGAAAAAAGTCACGGGTGCGACTTTCAAATCTCACGCCCGTGACTTTTTCCATATATATATAGTAAACTATATAATAATAATTAATAAAATTAATAAAATTTAATAAAAATAACAAAATTAAAAAATTAAAATTGTCAAAAATTACGGATTGAATAATAATAATAATAAATAACATTAATAATCATAATATTATTTTAAAAGTAACTAGAAAATTAATAATGATAAGATTAATAAAATTATTTTCTCAGCAGTGTCGCAATCGTTCGTCAATATTATTATTATTATTATTATTATTATTATTATTATAAAAGAGTTGTCATAGAGTTGAGAGAGAAGGAAATGTTGAATTGGCTAGCGTATTTTTTAGATTAAATCCCTGAGGAAAGTAATCAAAATATCAAGAAGTCTCGTTTGGATGGCAAGAAAGTAAAGTGACTTTGGAATCTGATTCTTCAAAAAATATATCTATGGAAAGTAAAGATATTCATATGTTTGGATACTTATCAGAATTCTAATAGAAAAGTTAGATGGATTCTTATTATAGTGTTTAGTATGTAACAGTATTTCATGGAATGTAATGTAATTTTGACTTGTGTTTTCAATTATATCCTACAAACTGAATAAAAATTGAAATCGTTAAATAATGTTAATTTGTAATGCAAGTTATATTATTAAATGTTATTTTTTTATTCCTGATATTCTAATAATATAATACTGTTATATCATAAATATAGTATTGAAAAATACTAAAAAAACCTTAACTGAGTGCAAAGATATCAAATAAAACATCAAAATTTTTTCTAACATTAAAAATAAAAATACAGATAGTGTATTATTATTAAATTTATTATTCTTATTAAATTTATTACTTTTAATATTATTAATTATTATTATTAATTTCTACTTATCATTAATTTTATTATTACTAAATTTATTATTTTTATCAATTACATTTATTTTTAATAATAATAATAATAATAATATATTATTATTATTATTATTATTATTATCATTATCATTATCATTATCATTATCATTATTATT
>JANIIA010000003.1:51812110-51835543 GCA_027478495.1 Erythroxylum alaternifolium | reverse complement strand
ATAATTGATTACAATATCACTAATTAAAATATCATTATTAATTAATTAATTACAATATAATTAATTAAAATATAATTTATTTATTAATTAAAATATTGTAATTAATTAATTAATCAATATATTGTAATTAATTAATTAAAATATAATTAATCAACATATAGTTAATTAAAATTAAAATATAATAAATTTATTTCTTAATATTTTTTACTAACCAACCACTGACAATGATAATGGTAATCATTCCTTCATCTTAATCAACCATCATAATTATAACGATAATATCCATTCTCATTCCTCACTATATTCATTCTCATTCTTGTTACCATTCCTCTGTGCGAACCAACCGCCCTCTTAATTTACAGAAGTTTTAAATTAAAACGGCATAGTTTAAAACTTTTTATTTAAAATAACATCATTTTGAATAAAATATCAAAATTTTTGAACAAAGAATCAAATTATTTGGATCATTCGGGTTATACTTCGATTCAGTCTTCAAATCTAAAGTCTGGCTAAACAGAACTTGACTCATTAACTTTGAGTTAAACAGTACCAGATGTGCAAGCTTTAGTTAGTTATTGATTAGCTCTTATTATTAGTAATAATGAATCAGGTCGGATTATATTTTTCAAATTTTTAAATAAACTTTAAAATATCTAAATTGGATTCAAAACGAACCATAAAGACTTAGTTCGACAAAATTCAAAAAGATGTTTAGGTGTGTTCAGATCAAAGTTTTTAAAATTTAAATTTGAATATAACCTTACGTTCCTTAAGAATATTTTGGCATAGGGTTGTAGAAAGTACCAAATGTTGCCAGAGTGACAACTACTGACCAGTGACCAGTGACCAGATGTGCATGCCCTTTTGGCTTTAATAATCTGCCCGGAATCGTTGGTCGGACTCTTGACGTATTATGTATGTGATTATTGTGTGTATGTTTAAATAATACCCACTTTATGTATGTGATTATTGTGTGTATATTTAATTAATACCCACATGTTCGTGCCTTTTCGGTTCAATTATATTTTTGGTTTTTTATTTTATTTTAAAAGTCTATGATTTATTTTTATAATATTTAAATTACTTAATATTAATTATTAGAGGGTAAGTCTTGTTCTTTTATAACCATAAAACTATATGTTTAAATAGCAGAAATAGCTTCTTTTTAAAATTTCAAAGGAAATAATGTGTATGTTATAATCCTTCCTAGATTCTTGTAAAACGGAAAGTTTTGTGTACTGAGTACGTTAACTTTTAAGGGTGAGCCTTAAAGCATAATAAAATTGCTCATTTGTGATCATAAAATTACAGATTCAAGCCACGAAAATAACTTTTTTTGTGAAAATATAAAAAGAAAACTGCATACATTATGACCTTCTCAAATCCCTGTAAAATGGAAAATTTTGTGTACTCAGTACATTGACTTTTGAGGATGAGCCTTAAAGCAATCGGTAAAGTTGTTTCTTTGTGACCGTAAGGTCACAGGTTCAAGTAACAAAAACAGTTTTTTTGTGAAAAATATAAAAGAAAGACTGCGTACATTATGACCCTCTCTTAACCTCCACAAAGCGGGGAGCTTCGTACATTGAATACCTTTACTTTTAAGGTTGAGTTTTGGAGCAATTGATAAAGTTATTCCTTTGTGATCTTAAGATTTATAACCCTTCTTATACCACCACAAAATGGGGAACCTTGTGTACTGGATACATTGACTTTTAACTTAATATTAATTACTAACAAAAATTATCATTATGAAATGAAAAACTACAAATTGAAATAATAATATTATTTTAAAATAAAAATTTTATTTATGCAGTTACTTGTTTATTAAATACAATGGATAACAAACAATTAATTAATAATAATAAAATATAAAATTATATTAACACTAATAACTAAACATATTTTTATATTTTAAGTTGAATCCACTTAATATACATTAAACATTCTTATCAAATTAATTATGTATTGGTTGAAATCCAAGGCTCGCACTCTTAATTTATCAAAACTAATATGAAATTAAAAATCATATAAATATAAAGCTTGCTAATTACCAATTTTATGTTAGGTTTACATCTCTTGCAATAAAAACTATGTTTTAAAAACTAGATCGGAAGTTAAACTAGTAAGATAAGAATTTTAAATTTTAAAGGGTTTAATTAATATTACACTGTTATAAAATTGGTTAAAAATTAAATAAAATTGAAAATTTTAAAATATGATCGAAGAATTTGGAATTTAACTAAAATTTAAATAAATATATTTATTTATTTTGATTTGTAAAAGCCGAATAATCTATAAAAGTAGCTGATTATTTAATAAACTAATCAATTTTTAACAATAAAAATTATTGAAGTAAATCGAACTAAAAAGTTGGTCTGTTAAAGGTTTTCACCATTAAATCGTCTAAACTGGTTCAGCTTTTTAATCATTGACAGTAAATGAACGCTTCCTTTGAAATTTAAATTTAAATAAAAATGTTATGTAACATTTTGTTACCGTTGCGTCAGTTTATCAAATTTAAAATTTTGCATCATCTTTATATTATAAAGTTTAAAATTGTGAAGATTCATAATAATAAATAATAATAATGTATAGTTATGTAATGACGTATGAATGTTCCAGGAAACCTGTTTTTTCCATTTCCTTGCTGCATAAGGCAAGAATTTTTACCAGTAATAGTCAAAAATGTACATCAGCCCATAAGAGATATCTGGAAAAAACTCTCTTTCTATCGGCTTAACATAAATGTACGACGACGGCGAATACAACGACGATTAAGTAAAAATCTCTCTAAATTTAGTATCCGATGAGATTTAGTGTACAAAATCATAACTATAAGTAATAGAGAGGTCGGAATGAGTCAACCCGTGATTCGACTTATAGCCCGATAGCCTACAAACGGGTCAAGTTAACTTGAGTTATTATTATTTTTTAAATTTTAAAACGACGTCATTTTAAAGATAACAATTTAGCTACAGGCTGAGCTAAACTAGTTATAATATAACTGACTGTATTCGACCTAAAGCTTACCTGTAACCTGATAATCCTGAACCAAAATTGACCGGGACTTTTTTTGACATCTTTAGTTTTGTGGTGGGAAATATGGGTTGGAAAAGTCAGTAGCAAATAGGAATCTTCTTTCCCTGTGAGTATGATGTGGGAATGAGACGTGACAGTGTCTTCGATGATGAAAGCAAGTTTGCTCTCCCTTTCACCAAATTATAACCAAATTGACCCAATTATTTATTTTAATTGTATTAATATTTTAATATAGTCCGTGTTATTATTTTTTATTAATTTTTATTGGTTGCATTGTTAATAATTTAAGTTTTTACTAATCATTTTCCATGCTTTAAAGTATTTAAAGGGTAAATTAATATATAAAGCTCTCTATTTTGTAAAAATCAAGTAAAAGTCATTAATTGTATATAACCTTTTGGTCATAATAAACTTTACAAAGAAACTATTTCCGTAATTTAAACCTGTGATTGTTTGGTCATAGGAGAGTAATCATACTCGTTGCTTAAGGTTTGTTTTTGAGTAGTTGAGTTTAATTAAAGACTAAGTTATAATTACATTTTGAATTATAATATATTAAGGAAATGTTAAAAATAATGTTTTTATTAAACTTAAGCATTTTTTTCTTGCACAATTATCTTTTTAGAAGCAAACAAATCGTAAGATATTCGATTTAAAGACAAAATTAATATTCGAACACTAAACTTTATCTTGAATTTATATTTCTAAAATCTAATTTAATATATAAAATATATAATTAAATTGATAAATTCTTATTAAATATATCTATCCATCCCTTAATTAGTTAACACACCCTAAACCAACTTTAAGACAACACTTACTAAATAAACAAATATTAGAAACATTATTAATCGACACTAATAAATAATATAAAAGATTATGTTATTAAGTATGGAATAAAAGTTGGCCTAAAGTTTAGGTTTAGCCCGATTTGATTAACCCAAATTTCGGTTTAGCCCGATTTGAGAAAGGAGGTTGACTCAAAATTTGGCCAGATAACTCAAACGATTTACGCATTATACTACAAAACGATATCATTTTAAATTTAAATTTAAAGAATAAATTGTTTAAACTAATATTTTTATTTTATATTTAAAATAAATTAACTAATTACGTAACTGGGAACTCAACCGAATTTCAATAGAAATGTCAATAGGTTGGTCAAATTCGAGCCGTAAATTAGGGTGACTCCTGACCTGGTTCACCATATTTTTAAAAAGAATAAACAAACTGGCCCGTAATACCCCCTAGCTTGATCAGGCTGACCATAATCGACTCGTGATCTGATCAATTCAGGCTAAAATTAGGCTGAAACAGATTGGGTCAAATTTGACATACTGAATTAATCATGTAACTTGAACTCTACCGAACTTCATATCGGATTCATATCACATGCTTAGACCATCATTGACCTGCTCCAACCATAAATTACTCTCATTTATGTGGAAATAGTGTTGAAGCCTTCAACTCGCGTAGGACCTTAGGACACGGCGCTGGCATATGCCGTGAAATTAGGTGCCAAGTTGTAGGAAGGTTCGTTAATGAATGCGACCAAGAAAAGAATAAGATACGAAAATGGCACGTCGTGACGTGGATGGGTTGGATTCAAATTATCTGTACTCAAATGCTCTTCCGGTTCTTCTTCAAATTTACCCTTTTCCTTTTTCTGTCTTCTAGTTATTAAATAGTTAGATTTGAAGAGAACAGGAACTACAGGATATTTGGGTACAGATGATTTGAATCCGGATGAATTTGTGCTTTGTGCTTTCATAAATTATGGATTAAATTTATTTCAATTAAGTTATTTTTTAAAATTTTAATAAATATTTACTTAATTATCAAATAATATTTAAATAATATATATTATAATTGATAGTTTAAAAATATTGAAATTAAAATAGAAAATGGATAAAATATGGAGGACTAGACTACCCAGATGGAATAAAGTCATAAAAAAGATAAGAAGGAGAAATGATTAAAACCTTCCACTCCAAGCTTTTGAAATTTCAAACCCCCCTCTCCTTGACGCCACCGCCACTCGGAAGCTTCCAATATTTGTTGGTCAAGTCATCGACGCTGGCCCGTTACTTTACACATTTGCTTTGGAAAAATGACATTTAAGAGGGATAAAAAATTGACGTTGTGGTAATTTTCAAATTATAAGACAAAGAGGACTCGTCTTCTTATTTTTTATTTTTATTTTTTATATCATGCAATTTGTTACCATCATTTCTTGATTATATCCTTCTAGATGAACAATTTTTAAAATCTTAAAAAATATTTTAAGATTTTTAGTTAATTTTTAATAATTAAGTTTTTACTTCAAAATCTTAAATATGCTCGTTAACACTTTAATAGTATAAATAAAAATTTAATTTTATTATTATATTAAATATTTAATTAATTATTTCATAAATTTGTCTATTAACTTAATTGATTTGTTGCCCTTCTGAGTAGTCGAGTTAGTGAAATGGGAGACGTGAGGTCAAAAGATCATGTGTTCGAATCTACCTATTTACGCTCCCTCGATCGAACCTGTCGTATAGGGCTTAACTAGTGCGGAATACTCAATTGGGGTTATTTACAAATTATTGTGTCAATCAAGAGATTTATCCAGTGCACATCTAAATGATAGCGGCTGCGAGTTCTTCGTTAAAAAAAAGGTTAATCTTTAATCTTTTAGTTTATTTATATAGTATAAATACGTCTGTCTCTTTAGCAATTAGAATAAGGCTGCGTACTTTTAGACCTCTCTAAATCTCATAATTAATAGTACATAAGTATCTTGTATATAATATAAATAGAATTTAAAAAATTGAAACTTAATTTAACATGAGAAAGTTTAAATAACGCTTACAAAATTAAAAGTTTAGGCTTCTATTTTTCTTTATTTGAAATTATTTAATGGCAAAATGGTAAAGCCGCCCAACGGTCAAGGCCCCAACTTGCCCTTGGACCGTGGAAAGTCGAGCTTTGAATTCGAGTTGAACGAACGCATGACAGTGGATTACGCACACGCCAAGCATACCGTAGTTGACTATCTTAACTTATAGTTCAAAACAATTCCAAGTGGGAAACAGCCACTAAATTTAAATAACATTTCTTATTAACATAATTAATTATTTTAAGGGTTTCAAAATTAAACTTAATTAATTTTAATTTAAAGCGGGCTAAATTATAAAAGAATAAAGATTTTTCATAATTTATTTATTATATTCATAAAATTCTAACTCGAAACTTTAATTAAATGAAATTAAATCTCTTTTTATACCGATATGTTTAATTAATTAAATTAATTTTAGTACTGTTTAAAAAATTATATTTTCTTGATTTTTTGTTTTGGATATCTCCAATCATAAATTTTTAATTAAATATAAAGCTTTTCACTTGATATAAAATCAAAGTCTTAGAAAAATAGCCTATAATAATAACAACGAGTCTAGAAAAATCTAGAATTACGTAATCATATTTGTTTATTGTTGTTATCGTTGTTGTCGACATTTAGTTAAAGTCTCGTTGAAACGTGGGATATAAGTAACGTAATTTTATATCTAATTAATAAAAAATCACCAAAATTTTAAAAATAATTTAAGAAAATAATAATAAATTTGTAAAAATGAAGTGAAGCCTTCCCTTGATCCACTTACCTCAAGTGGCCCTCTATTCAACAACTTGATGATTAAAATAACTTGCTAACAATAAACATGAAGAGAAAAACGTGTCTTGGTGAGGACAACTTCATGTGACTAGATGATTTGCCACCACTAGATAATACTTTTTTTTATAGTAAGCTTTAATTTATAGTCTTACACTTTGATAATGTGCTGATTATTATATTTGAGTAAGTTTGGGTATAAAAATAAGAATATTCTAAATTATAATCCTAGTCAATGTTTATTAAAAGGACGATGAATTAAATTTATTATTTTGTTTTAATTTCCAAACTTTTTAATTTTTGTAAAACTTTTAAAAATTTAACAATTCAATTAAAATGTTATTTTTATTAATACTTTATATTTTAAATTTATTTTTATTATAGTGACATTTAGAAAGGGTTATGTAATTATATTATCAAAATAAAATTTGAATCTCATATAATAATTATATATTCAAAAACTATGTAAATAAGATATTACTAATATTTTAAAAACCAAACCAGGAGTTAAGTCAGTAAAATAGAAGATTTAAAAGGTTCAATTATTTTTAGACCGTTACAAATTTGATTAAAAATTAAGTAAAATAGAATAATTTAAATATATTTAAAAAGAAAATATCTTACCTTTAAAAAAATTTGAAGTTTAATTAAAAAGGAAATTATTAAATAAGAATTTATTTATTTGCTTTGATTTATAAAATTTTATTATTTTAAAAATTGATTAATTAATCAAATTTTCATAATTTTTACGACTAAACGAAATTAATTTTTTTATCTTATCTAAATATGAATCTTCACATGCTCTATTAATTTAAATTATCAAAATTTAAAAGTTTGGATGATTTCATTTTACAATATATTATTATTTTTTGTTAGCTCACAAGGTATCCTAGGAAGATCCTAACTATGAGAAGGCGTCTTTAAGTCATTAACATCCAAATTAATTCTTGCTTGCATCACGTCAGCTCGTAAGGGGTAAAGTACTAGTTAAATAAGTTTTACCATTCTTAGAGCTCAAACTTAAGACTTATATTTAAGAGATGAGAGTGCTGAATCACTCACACCAATCATATTTGGTTATTATTCATTATTCTTTAATATATAGCAATTAAGACCTCAAATTCAGCCATAAATGTCAAATATGAGTAAAGTACTAGTCAAACAAATTCAGCTATAAGGGGTAAACTACTAGTCAACCAAAATTTAACATTCTTAGGACTTGAACTTGAGATCTATGATTAAGGGATAAGAGTGCTGAATCACTCATACTGCCAATGTTTGGTTACAATTCATTTTTCTTTAATAGAAAGTAATTAAGACCTCAAATTCGGCCATAAATGCCAAAACCCTACCTTATAATTCCAATGTAACGCCTCTTGAATTCAAATTATACCTTAACATTTTTTAATTAAAAATAAAAAAAAAATCAAAAGTATACCCTTGTTGACCGACGGGACATCACCCTTCCTCTCCACACTCTCCACGTGTGAAACCATCCCTCGATATCTCCAACTTGTCCCCCAGTGGAGGCGAGTGTAATCCACTCAATTTACCCGCGCGTGGTCATAAAATCCAGAAACTCCCCTAAACTCTCCAGTCCTATTCACATGTAAGAATCTAAATTTCTTACGAAGACTTAGCTGATCTCTCCACTAATCACTATTTGTTTATATATATTCTTCCAGGTAAGGTCTTCCTCTGCAACTACACACCCCAAAACGAGACCTCCTCTTTTTTTCTATAAAAACCACCGCTACAACCGCCGTCGTCGACGCCGGTGTCTCTCCCTAAATTTTCGTCTCATAAAACCCGCTAATTTTTGCACTAACGGACAAGGAAGGAGAATAAAAGTTGAAGAAAATCACAGCTCATCCCAAAAACGTCGGTCTTTCTAAAGCCCGAGTAACACCGAAAACAGGGAACTTTTGAAAAAAAGAAGGGTAAAGAGCGAAACTTTATCCGAATTGGCTAAAAGGGTTTGCTTTAATTTCCAAGAGAAGTAATGGGGCAAGTTGGTGTGATCGAGTTGTGATAGTGAGGTGGGTTGGTTGGTTGGTTAAGAGTCAATTATGGGGATTCCAGCGAATGGTGTTGCCGGTGGCGGAGGCAGTGGAAATGGTGCGGCGGGTGGGTGGAGTTGCTGTGATATGAGCATCAAGTGTTGGTGTAAGTGGAGGTGCGAGCAAAAGCATCACTACCATAGATTTCTGTCTCCGTTTTCTTCGGGTTTTGTGTTCTTTTTAGGCTGTTTGGTTTTGTACGGATCGATTGGTATGTTCTATCTTTGGCTTGCGTTCAATAAGCCATATGTACGTGCTGGTACTGGTGTGGACTTCAGCTCCTTCGGTTGTCAAGATGACAATGAGGGTTCGTGGTCTGTTGGTGTGTTCTATGGAGATTCTCCTTTCTCTCTAAAACCAATTGAAGCTGTAAGTTCCTTTTTGTTAATTTGTCTCCTTTCTCTGCTTTCCTCTGTCGAATTGATGCTTTTTGGTTAAGTGTCAAGTCGGTTTTCCGAAGTTCTTGTTCATTGGAAGACTAAACGAAGTTTTTTATTTTGTTTTCTGATGGAAACAAAGTAGTTTTCGATAATTTCTGCTCGAAAAAAAAATCTTCTGTACATGTTATTGCTTTTTTTAAAATCACTTTGGGTTCGTACATAGTAATTACCACTCTTGTGTATCTGACTCTGACGTCCTTGTGTGATGGTATACTTTCTAAATACTGTTTTTTTTTTTCAGAACAGTGATTGTTTTTGGACTCCAACTCTTTTGATATTTTTAATAGCTCTTTTACTGGTTTCGCTCTGCATCAAAACTACTGCCTTGAGATTTCACAGTTTTCTGCAGAAATACTAGTTCATTTTATCACACTTGTTTGATCTTTGTTCACCTTAATATGCAGATAGTTGCCTGTTAACAAAGAACAAAAGACAGTTTGTGAGTTGTGTTCTTTTATGTACTTAAGTTTGGTTTCTTTTCTAATAGATGAATGTATGGAAAAATGAAAGTTCAGCCTGGCCAGTGGCTAACCCAGTTATCACCTGCGCTTCAGTTTCTAATGCTGGTTTTCCTAGCAATTTTGTTGCTGATCCTTTCCTTTATGTTCAGGTAAATTTTTGTCCATTTTCTACTTTTTATAATCTGGAACTTCTGTCTTTTTCATTGTTCATATTTGGGATTGCTTGTTGATACAAAGAAATATAAAAATTTCCCCTCTATTTGTTTGGGGGAAAAAAATCACTTACTCAACATCATCTTGTACTCTCTGCCACTTCTGGTGTATATGCAACCTTGTTTTGGGACAAAAGTTGCTGGCACGGTTGTTACCGTTTCAACCGTAGAACGCCTGCGGTGTGTGTTTATTTTGGTTGGTTCTTGGTTCTTGATCTTGATAAGGACCTAGTAGCTTTGAAGAATGGTGAAATTATGTGACCTGGTCATGCAAATATTGAATTTACTTGTTGTTGGTCCTGAGGAACTAATAAATATAACAATAAGAAAATTGGACTTTTGGCCAGGTTGTTGACCTCTTCTTTTAATCTTTCTGTTTGAAAAGTTCAAATCCTTTATGAACCTGTGGTCTTTAGGGAGCAGCTCCTTGGCCTTTTTGGGGTCCTATCAGTAGTGCTAGGATGTATAGTTTTTTGTTCCAGAGATGTTATTGTTAATAAGCTTTATTTTGTTATGAAAATGATCTTCATTTTGCTTATATTGACTCGATTCAGGGAGATACTCTGTTCTTATTTTATGAAACAAAGAACTCAATCACCATGCAAGGCGATATAGGAGTTGCAAAAAGTACTGATAAAGGAGCATCGTGGCAACAACTGGGCATTGCTCTGGATGAGGATTGGCATCTTTCTTATCCCTTTGTATTTGAATTCCTCGGTCAAGTAATACTATAATCCTTCTGCATGTAATCATCCTTTGATTCATTTTGGCTCCTTACTCTTCAGTGTTTATGTTAGTATATACCAGTTATAAAAGCTGATGTCCATGGTGCTAATGGTATCTCCTAAAATGAAACTAATTCGAATCGTTTTAAGTGGGTGGTCACAGATTGTTTGATATAATGTAGCATGAATGCCAAATATGGAACTACATAGTTTTAAAAGCTAAAACAGTTCAGATATCCACCATGTTCATTGATATTTTTTCTTTTGATGTGTGTTTTTGCAATGTTTGTATTAGGTTCTAACACTTTTTTACGGAGTCTATCATGGCTGTACAAGTTGAGCCTAGTAGTAACAGTGGAGTTTGGTTTTATAAGCTTTTTCCGTCTGTTTATTATTTACTCTGTCTTGCAGATATACATGATGCCTGAGAGCAGCCAGAAAGGGGATCTTCGTCTTTATCGAGCAGTAGATTTTCCACTGCAGTGGACACTGGAGAAAATTCTTATAAAGAAGCCCCTCATCGACTCCTTTATCGTTAATCATAGTGGAGAATATTGGCTTTTTGGTTCAGATCATAGTGGATTTGGAGCAAAAAAGAATGGACAACTGGAGGTCTGGTATAGCAACTCACCCTTGGGTCCTTGGAAACCACATAAGAAGAACCCCATTCATAATGTTGATAAGAGCATGGGAGCAAGAAATGGGGGTCGACCATTTATGCATGATGGAAATCTTTATCGTGTTGGCCAAGACTGCGGTGAGACATATGGACGAAGAGTTCGTGTCTTCAAAGTGGACGTACTTACCAAAGATGATTATAAAGAAGTTGAAATTCCCTTGGGTTTTGAAGAGTCAAAGAAGGGACGAAATGCTTGGAACGGTGCTCGTTACCACCATCTTGATGTGCAGCAGCTAAATTCTGGTGAGTGGATAGCGGTTATGGATGGAGACCGTGTCCCTTCAGGAGACCAAACACGTCGGTTTATCCTTGGCTGTGCTTCAATTGCAGCTGTTGCTGCAATCGTTGTATTATCTGGTGTGCTGCTTGGAGCTGTGAATTGTATCATCCCTCTCAACTGGTGTTCGTATTATTCAGGCAAGAGAAGTGATATACCTTTTGTTTGGGAAAGATCAAAAATTTTCTCTTCAAAGTTGAGACGGTTTTGCAGCCGCTTAAACAGAGCGCCATT
Source organism: Erythroxylum alaternifolium (assembly GCA_027478495.1). Taxonomy (NCBI): domain Eukaryota; kingdom Viridiplantae; phylum Streptophyta; class Magnoliopsida; order Malpighiales; family Erythroxylaceae; genus Erythroxylum; species Erythroxylum alaternifolium. Next base: position 51,823,758 of record JANIIA010000003.1, on the reverse strand, counting down.
GTCTCTCCGAGGAAAAATAAAGCCAAGTACATGGGCAGGAAAACTGGTTCTCACTGTCTTGCTCATGGTTGGAATTGCATTAATGTGCTTAGGTGTCAAATATATCTACGGTGGCAATGGTGCTGAAAAGGCTTATCCTATAAATGGTTACTACTCTCAGTTCACTTTATTGACAATGACTTACGATGCTCGTCTTTGGAATTTGAAGATGTACGTAAAGCATTATTCAAAGTGCTCCTCAGTCAAAGAGATTGTTGTAGTATGGAACAAAGGAATACCTCCTGAATCAGATGATCTGGACTCAAAAGTGCCAGTTAGGATCAGAGTAGAAGATCAGAACTCATTAAATAATCGGTTCAAAAAGGATCCGATGATTAATACTCGTGGTGTCCTCGAGCTGGACGATGACATTATGATGAGTTGTGATGACATAGAACGTGGTTTCAATGTGTGGCGTCAGCACCCGGATAGAATTGTTGGATTCTATCCCCGCCTCGTCTGGGGAAGTCCGTTGAAGTATCGGCCTGAAAAATTCGCACGGAATCACAAAGGTTACAACATGATTCTTACTGGAGCAGCTTTCATTGATGGGAAAGTAGCTTTCGAGAGGTATTGGAGTGAGGAAGCTAAGGCAGGTAGACAACTGGTGGACAAAATTTTCAACTGTGAGGATGTACTGCTAAACTATTTATACGCAAATGCTAGCTCATCCAAGACGGTTGAATATGTGAGACCGGCATGGACCATAGACACATCAAAACTTTCTGGTGTTGCAATTAGCAGGAACACACAAGATCACTACAGGATAAGAAGTAATTGCCTCGAGAGATTCTCCAAGATGTACGGAAGTTTGGCTGGTAGAAAATGGAAGTTTGGAGGGCGAGAAGATGGCTGGGACTTATAATACAAGGTTATCAATCTCTCATTCTTCTGTCGACGTGTTCAGTAAATTCTTCTCTCCCATCTCTATAGGTTTCCTACACCCCCTTTGGGAAATTTTGGTGGTGGTGGGGTGTGTCCTTTTTGACAGTTTGCAAGATGTACATTTAGTAATCTTTCTGAGTTGTTCCAACGTGTATATTATTGGTACATTTGAGTTCGACTTCTTGTTGTTGACTTTGGATCCATGTTATGGAGTTACTAGGATTTTACAGAAAGCTGGTTCCATTACAGTGGGAAGGGAAACACTGGACTCGTTATTTTTTCCGACCACTTTATTTTCTTGTCAAGTTTCATGTATAGTCTCAATCTCTATCATGCATTATAGGTTCATCCATGTTTTTTGGACAAACTATTGAGTTGGAATGGTTCTGTAGAGGAAGAACATACTCTTTGGATCAGTTAGGACAACTTTGCAGGCATGCTTTTCTACCTGTCTTCGTCAAAAAACCAGGCTATTGGTACTTAAGATGCACTCTCGTCTCACGTTCTGATTGTAGTACTTGTCTTCAATCGACCTGACAAATTAGTGCCTATCCTAAATAGCTTTTTTGGGTTTGGTCAACTATACTAAATCAGTCGGCTCAGGTCTAACTTATCTCAAAGTTAACCCGAAGTTAATAATTCAAGTTAAGTTCGATCACATTAAGGTTTGGGTGTTTCTTCAATGAAATTCATGTTTGAAACTATGATTACAAAATCGAATCAATTTGAACGGTTTAATTCTTGTAGTTCAAAATTAATTAATCGATAATTTTTTATAAATTAATCAATTTTTATAAATTAAAATAAAATAAATTTAAATTTTATAAATTAATCAAATTTATAAGTTAAAAATTGATACAAATGAATTAAATTAGTCAGTGCTGTCATGTTAAACAAAAATTAGTATTAAAATGAGTTGTATTGTATCGAATATTAATATTAGATTATGCGGTGAAATCTTAATTTGTACGGACTGACACGAAGATAAAATTTAAAATATTTAATAGTATCAAATTAAAATTATAAATTTAAAATGTTTAACTAAAAGTTTAAAAATGTTTTAATTAAAAATAAAATTTTATTTATAGGAAATAAAATTTTATTTAATCAATATTATTAAAATTAATTATATATATAATTGAGTAATTATTTCATAATTTTAAAAAAAATCAAAACAATGTGTCGTGATAAAGTCAACATGTCCCGAGCTTGGCCTAATTTGCATTGCTCATATCGACCAATAATCCATAAATAGTCAACCAGAACCAATCTTCTTGTAATATTATTTTAAAAATGATTGTTACCTCTTATTATCACCGGTTCATGTAGTTTGGATCTTTACCAAAAGGCCGGCCTGCGTGATTATATATAAATTGCTTTACGATCGGTTAAAATAAATAACTCAATATTTATTATTATGCGATATTAGAGAATATGATATTTACTAAACATAAAAATATTAAGAGGATAATAAGCGGTAAACTTAACTATTTAAATGATTAATTTTAGTCATTTTAATAATAATTAACTCGAGCCTAATTATTGTTAGTTAACTCTACACTCTGTCCATATTAAAAATTCTAATATAATATCAGAGCAGGTTTGATCCGAATTATTAATTTTTCGATTGTTCGTCTGGATGTTCAGTCCCAGTAGCTCGGTTCGGTTACTACTGTATTTATTTCAAGTGACAACTGGATATTCATTCTTGCACTCAAAAGGTGGAATCGCCCACTTCAGGTGCCTCTACATCCCGGCCCGACAGAGTGGTGGAGGGATAACTCATGGTTTAATCTCATTCGATTCTTCAGAGAGGGGACCTCGTGCCTGATGCGCACAAGGAACTACCATATTGGATGAAACTCCCACACTGTCGTTGCCAGAACTCGAACCTGAGACTTTGTACTCAACAACCTCCTTAAAGACCAGTTAAGTTACTCGTGCGGGCACTGGATATTCATTATAGTTACACTCGAGAGGGACTAAACATGAAAACAATAAAGGGTTTATAAATGACAAAGGTCAATTATTCAAATGATTAGTTCTAGTCATTTTGACAATAGTTAATCTAAGCTCAATTATTATTAATAAACTCTACTAATCCTGTCCATATTAAAAATTCTAATATGCGATATTATCAAAGTTGATATTATTATATTCTCCTTTTTCACGGTATTGCCAACTTGAACTGAAAACGATCGACTCCAAAATTTTTTAGTTTTTATCTGACCTGGACTTGGTTGTTACAGGAAAATATACAGTTAAGCGCTTCTACAGTTCATGTTTATAACGGTTTTATAAAAAAAATAACAAATTCTAAAATAACCGTATTTTTAACTAATGATTAAAAATTCTAATAAGTTTAGTCAATTTAACCGTGAAAATCTTGAATCGATTAACCTTTCGGTTTAGTTTATTGTAATAACTCTTGCTGTTAAAAACTAATCAATTTATTAATTAAATTAGTTAATTTTTGTAAGTTAATAAATTCTTATAAACTAAAATAAATCAATTATTTTTGATTTAACAATTTCTTTTTCAATTAAACTTTAAATTATTTGATAGGTAATAAAAATTTTTAATTATATTTCAAATTATTTAATTTTACTCAATCTTTAGTCAATTTTATGATGGTCTAATATCAACTGAACTTTTTAAACCTTTTATCTTACTTTTTATTTTTAATCTTAACAACTTAGTTTAAACTACTAGCTATGTTAATATTTTACTAATTTGATTAATATAATCTTTTTTTTGTTATCTAATGTTTATGTAGAAAATTAAATGTTAACTAATCATCTATGTGTGTGTAGACACTTATATGTCATGGATTAAAAAAAATTTATTAGTTAAATTAACAAAATATGAACAGAACTGTCAATTTGCACTAAGTTGTTAAAATTATAAAAGGTTGGTACTTAATTGAAAGTTCTAAAAATTAAATACTACTAAAATGATAACCCAACTCGATTATTAAATTTAAATCAAACTAATTAAATTTGATTAAATTGATTACTTATTAAAATCATTTTACATTATTAGTTCGTGTTAAGTTTAATTATTCGAGCTTAAAATTATGTTAGAATTGTCATTTCAAAAAGGTGAGATTAAATTACAACTTTTAATAATTTTAAGGATTATATTTTAAAAATTAGTTAAATTACACAAAAGTTCTATCTTTTTTGTCCTAAATTTTTAGTTATACATACTATTTTATAAAATATATACTCTAAATAAATTATTTGACAAAAATAAATACACATATAATTAGATAACCAAAATGAATGAAAAATGTGAACATGAACAAGAATGAAAATGTGAGATAAGTGAATGTATTGTAACCTAACCATCATTCAATTCCATGTGCCATTGTTCTTTTTCTCTTCTTCAATTCCCCCACAACATACCTCAATTATCCCAAACAAATTTCACATCTTTAAGCATTCTAGGGTTTTGAATTTCTACTTTTTTGGCACCACCAATTCTAAAAGCTGATCACATTCAGATTATAATATATGCTATACACATTTGCCTATATATAGTTATTAGTCCTTTGGAGAATCTTATTCAACTTTTCTTTATCAGTCAATTTAAAGGTTCAAACTTTCCCTCTGATTCTGATCCAGTGGCTTCTCTTTTGACTTGGAAACTCTATTCCCAAGATTCCCAGAGAGGGAAAGTATGTTTTTTTTTGTAATTTATTTCCTCTATCTCTATTGTGGGTATTCTTGCTATCTGTTATTCTCGTTATGCCATATTGATAATTTGGTTGGACATAGAACAGAGGAAGAGAAAAAGACATGTTGGCAATGGAGAAGGATTTTGATTCGAAGCTAAGGATTGAAAGCAGCGATTCTCCTTCTTCATCATCGTCTTCCACATCTTCTAATAATGAGAACGTATTGAGATCTAAGAGCTTTGCTTTTAGAGCTCCACAGGAGAATTTTTCTATTCAGGATTTTGAGCTCGGCAAGATCTACGGTGTTGGTTCTTATTCAAAGGTTTGGTGTTCCAATGCCGTATTTGTTTTTTTACAATTGTGGGGTTCCTTGTTTTGGCTTTTTTTTTATTTATCGAATTAGATTGGTGGGTTTCGTTTCTTTTGCCAAGGGAATGATTAAATGTCGTGCTGTGGTAATCATTTGATACCAACTTATAAAGCTTATGTCTTTTCAAATGCTTAAACTTGCATCAAGTTAGTGGTGATTATGACAATACATGAAATGTTTTGATCTTTGTCTTTCCATGCGGGAGAATTTATTTCTACGCAGACCATATGGGAGCTGTATTTGTATGACGGGAGTATGGTGATATAAACTTCAAACCATAAGAATCTAAGCCTGGTCATAGATGAAGTGATTAAACTCTTGTATGATAAATGAAGAAGTTGATGCTGAATTGGAAATTAGAACTTGATTTTTAAGGACAATCCAGGTCTGAGTTGTTGGGAAACAAGTGGAATATCATTCTTCTGCTTTGATGTTCTCGGTGTGCGGATATTACTTCACCTATGCTTCTGTGCTCAAGATCGTGGAGCTTTGAGATTGGTTTTGCGTGTTACTTTCTCTGAAAATCGTATTCATGACATTTTCAGGTAGTGAGAGCAAAGAAGAAGGATACAGGAGGTGTATTTGCCATGAAGATCATGGACAAGAAGTTCATCACCAAAGAAAATAAAACTGCTTATGTGAAGTTGGAGCGCATTGTGCTTGATCAGTTGGATCATCCTGGAGTTGTGCGGCTATATTTTACTTTTCAAGATTCTTTATCCTTATGTGGGTTCCTTGAAGCCGTGTATCTCATTTTTCTGTTCTTTGTATCTCTTTTGCTTTTACTAGTTTTCTTGAAGAGGAAAAGATGAGCCTTACGATGTTGGTTTCTTTGTGGAAATCTGTAGATATGGCACTTGAATCCTGTGAAGGTGGAGAACTTTTTGACCAAATAACAAGAGTAAGTCATTGACAGAAGAAACTTTTTACGAGTATTATTTTCTTCGTTCTTCTTCCCTCTCCTGGCTAAGTGGTATGTTGTTTGAGCTTGTTTGGATATCATCATTTCAGTTTCTGTTGGCTTATGCAGAAAGGCCGTTTATCGGAGGATGAAGCTCGTTTCTATGCTGCAGAAGTTGTTGATGCTCTTGAATACATACATAGTATGGGATTAATACATCGAGATATTAAGGTAATGTCCTATTACTTTGTGTAGTCATCTGAAAAATTCTAAGACTTGCTTTCTTGCAGCCAGAGAACTTGTTACTTACCGCAGAAGGCCACATCAAAATTGCTGATTTTGGAAGTGTGAAGCCCATGCAAGATAGCCGTATCACTGTTCTTCCCAATGCATCATCCGGTAGTTCTAGAGTTTAACTACAGTGTAAGTGTTTTGGCTGTACCATTCAGTCTTGGGTTTAAAGTGTTTTTATTTGATACCTATCCAGATGATAAGGCTTGCACATTCGTGGGTACTGCTGCTTATGTGCCTCCTGAAGTTCTGAACTCTTCTCCAGCAACTTTTGGGTACGAGACATCCTTAATACCCTAGTAGCTTGAAAGATTGAAATAAAAGTATTATGGTGATTGAATTCTGGTCAAATCTTTTGAAACTGGATTTATTCTAGCTGATGTCTTGCTTCTTGGAATAACCTTTTTCTTCTTTTGACCAATTAAAACAGAAATGATCTCTGGGCACTTGGCTGCATCTTGTATCAGATGCTTTCAGGAACTTCACCATTCAAAGATGCAAGTGAATGGCTCATATTCCAAAGAATTATAGCCAGGGACGTTAGGTTTCCTGATTACTTTTCAGATGAAGCAAGAGATTTAATTGATGGGTTATTGGTAAGCGATAAATAGACACGTTTTCACATTTGCTATGAAGCGTTAACAGTTCAATAATGTGTGCATATTGTCTTTGGTTCACTGCCTGAAGAAAAGGGCTTTGCAATTCTAACTTCATTATTGTTTTGTGCATTCCACGATCCTGTCTTTGTAGTATGCAACACAATCTGGATGTTGATCTTATAAACTTTTTAATACACATCACTAAGGACTAGTAGCTATCTTCTGCCTAATGAGCCACAAAGTTTTGGTTTTATATAAATTCCCATGTTGTCTGGGTTTTATGAAGTTCGTTATTGCAGCATTTGATTTGTTTTATAATCATGATATAGGATACGGATCCCTGCAGAAGACCAGGCGCTGGACTTGATGGTTATGCTGCACTCAAGATGCATCCTTTCTTTAAGGAAATTGATTGGAATAACTTAAGAGAACAAACCCCACCAAAGCTTGCTTTGAATCAAGTGGTATGACTTTCAGTGTGGTTAAATATATCATCTGTGGAAAGATTTGTTTTGGGTCCATATTTCCCAGTTTGTCTTATTATCATTTAAACATGTTGATCTCTTGCTTTGTTCTTTTTAGGGTCATTCTGGTGGCGGTGGCCGGGGTCATGACAATGATTCTTCTTGGAACCCTTCACATATTGGGGATAACACAGCTGTACAAAATGATGGAAGTCTTGCAGTCTCACAATCTGCTGAACTGTCTGGACATATAACTAGGCTTGCCTCAATTGACTCCTTTGATTCTAAATGGTAATGGCTCAACAAATTTATCCTTTAAGGTTTTATCCTCCTAACTTGGTTTCAACATTTTAAATCTACAACCAATCTCAATACCATCTCTAGACTTCTAAAGTTGTGGTTTATATGTTTCTTATGTTAGGTTTAGGTACCCATGATACATGATCTAACGAATACCTTATATGTTATCAGGCAGCAGTTTCTGGATCCGGGTGAATCTGTTCTTATGATCTCAATGGTGAAGAAACTGCAGAAATTGACTACCAAGAAGGTGCAACTTATACTCACCAACAAACCAAAATTGATTTATGTGGATCCTTCAAAATTAGTGGTAAAAGGCAACATAATTTGGTCGGATAATTCTGATGACCTCAGTTTTCAAGTTACAAGTCCATCTCATTTCAAGATCTGTACGGTATGCATTTTATGCTCTGCTTTTCCCTGTTTGTTTTATGCACGGGAATGACCAAGCATTTAATCTATTAGACCGTGTCATCAAACTCGATATCTTGAAATTGTATGCTATAACTAGAATTCTGTAACTTATCATGTATACTCCTAACTTGTTCAGCATTCGCATCCTTGTACTTGATGATTTTAAATACAAATCTCTAACTTCAGATGATTGTTGCAAATTCTGTTTCTCTACTGGTTCAGCCAAAGAAGGTGATGTCATTTGAAGACACAAAACAGAGAGCATGGCAATGGAAAAAAGCAATTGAGGGTCTTCAAAATCGGTGAAAATCTGTCCATGGTTTGGAGATGTATTCTTTGATTTCATGCTGTCCCTGAAGAATGCAGGGATGTGCGAAATGGTCAACACCTCCTGATTAGCCAAGGATTGTTTATATTCTGAAAGAGATTAAGTTACAGATTCAGCTTCTTCAATTTGCAAAGCTGCCCACTTAGCCCCTCCTTAGACCCTCCCCTCTTGCTTAGAACTGAATTTGTAATGAAGGTTCTTTGGCTGCTGTTACTTCACTCTTTTTTTCTTTTTCACTTCTTTGAAATCAATACACAATTTTGTGTCCTAATTGCAGGGTTTGTAGGGGGGCCCACGTAGGTGCATGACTTGTTTAACGTATTTCACTTACATGCCATTAATGAGAAGTTCTTTCTTCGAATTTTTCTAAATGTTGCATTGACTGGACTAATTACTTCCATTCTAGATGGCTTCTAGTATTCTTCTCTGCTCATGTTGTGAAATGGGATAAGATTTAAAAAAAAAAGAAAACTTCTTTTTCCAGAGGATACGGCATGGCAGTGATACACTGGAACTGCTGTGTCAAAGGTGATGTAAGTTTTGCAGCAAGTACTTCCTTGCATAATCTGCAGAGCGCAAACTTGTCTTGCTGCTATATGCTAACAGCAACCCATGTCTTAAAATATGGTTTTCTGTCTTCCTATGATGTTAGAATTGATGAGATTTAATAAATCAAAGTATAACAGACCCGAAAGATTCCATAGTTTTGAATAGTAGTCCTATTAAACTGTATCTATCGCTGGGCCATAACTTATTTTTTTGCGTATGTAACCTCAAGAAATTTTAGCCACTGATTTTTCTTTCAAACTTCAAAGTCATCAGCAAAAGAGGGCCTTTGACATGACCATGCGTGATGCCAAACTTGATCATTTCATTGGCTGCTGGAATATCAAAGACACTTTCTTGGACTAAAATGCTCATGCCCTTTAGTTTTCTGATTATCAAATTATAATTAGTTTTCTGATTATCAAATTATAATTACTCATCTAGATTACAACACTTGGTAATCAGTTGTTCTCGTATGAAAGTCAGCTACAACTCTTGAAGCCTACGGACCCATCAGAATTGGATTTGCTGACCAATTAGGCTTATATATAGCAGTTCCTCGAACATGTTAAATCACACAAACATGGCGGCAAGACGAGTTAAATCCTGCTTTTTGATGCAGGTTTTGTTTTCTTTGGTAATTATAGATGTATTATCAGCTTTTCCATCAAAACAGATGAAATCATTGGGCATTATCAAAGAAGTGAACCACAAAGGGCCTTACCTCGGTCTCATAACAGTTTATCCACCTGAAGAGAGAGCTTTCTGGAAAACTGCAGCCTTCAAGCCTGACAAGAAACACCCATATGTTGATCTTTCAGGTAAGTGTGTCTTATTGAACATAAGTGATCTTGCCACTGTTACAATGTCAATGCAGTGAAATCCATTCACTGCCTGATGTTACGTTACAGGACGACGGTTTCGAATTGGAAAGGTGCAGGGTAAAAAAGTTATCTATGTAAGATGTGGTGTTGGAATGGTAAGTCCCAAAAAATGTTTGCTTTGCTCAAGCCTTGTTAGTAGTTGTGTTTTCAGGAAACGAGCTTGGTGCTTTCCTTCTCTTCCATGTTAGTGGGTATCACATTGGAGCTTCTCAAGGGTAAAACATGGGTTGTGTAGGATACGAAAACTGAAACAAACCTACTTGTCAGTGAACAGTGATGTCAAACCTTAAGTACAGTTAAAAGGGTGTCTACAGATCTTAGTAAAAGAAAGTAAAAGTGTGTCCAAAAACCATGTCACTGTAACTATGCCATTGTTTAACGAGTTGGAAGTTTTGAATAGGTTAATGCAGCTGCAGCGACACAACAGATGCTGGACGTGTTTGATATGAAAGGGGTTGTCCACTTTGGCATTGCAGGCAACTCAAACAATTCAATGTCCATTGGAGATGTTTCCATTCCCAAACAGCTTGCTCACACAGGCATTTGGGATTGGCTGGTAAATCAAATTTAAGTCCTTTCTCTTCTTTACATCAATGCAATTTCACCTTATTTCTGCGGATAAAACTTTCGTTTGACAGAATCCTGACGAAGTGTTACCTTCAAACGATGTTGCTCATTTGGACTTTGGAAGTTACAATGTGCCAAAAGGACATGGAGTGAATCTTATGGGACGAATTGGATATAGTAATGAACAATTATTTTCAGAGTCCGGGAAGGCTAATACTGGAACAGAACTATTTTGGTTACAGATAAGCCCTAAGTGGCTTCAATTTTCAGCAGGCCTGGAGGTTGAACAGCTACTACTTCTAATTCCTTGGAATTCTTTTCTTTTTTGTTATAAATTATGATATTAATGGAAGTTTTGAGCTTATAACTTCAGGGGATGGAATTGGAAAGATGTGTGAACTCAAGTTTGTGCCTTCCACAACAACCCAAGGTAGTTGTTGGGCTCAAGGGCTCAACAGCTAACATTTTTATAGACAATGCAGCTTACAAGGATTTCCTTTATCGGACATTTGCAGTTTCATCTGTAGACATGGAAAGTGGTGCTGTGGTCATGGTATGATCAAGCTTACCCCTTTCTGGTTCATTTTTAGCTTATATGAAGTAATAATAACACAGGTTTTAAAGACAAAATACACAAGATTTGAGGGCTGGTTTGGTTGTGGTTTCATGTTCAGACAAGCTTGTCAAATGGGTACCCTGTGATTGTGATCAGAGGCTTGTCGGACTTGGCTGGAACTCAGAAGGGACACAACGCAATTCAGAAATATGGGTCACTTGCAGCTCTAAATGCTGCAAAAGTAGTAGTTCAATTCATTGCTAAGCTCCCAAGAGATGAATCTGGACGATGATCAACAGATTCCTTCTCTTCTCATGCATAATAAAAGTGTGGCATGCATTTTTTTTCGTATCGATAAAATTTGTAGCCGTTAACTTTCGGGGTGTATGTTGTATCTTCCCATCCAATAATCTCAATAAATTAGAATGTTGCTCAACTATTCTTCTGATAGTATTGAGGATGTATGAAGTAATTCTATAGCAGTTAGGTGCATGAGTTGTTTAATGTATTTCACTTGCATGTAAGATTTTATTTTTACCTCACCTTCCTTACTTAAGTTATGGTCCACTTACTATCGTTATCTCATCACATGCACGCACATGCGCCCACATGCCATACTCTAGCATGTTCTTCTCCCTCCACTGTGATGGGCAGTGGTATGGAGATGGTTTGCTTTTGTTGTCTTGGGTCCCTATCCTCTCTCTCATGTAATCAAAAGACACCATCGCATAGCTGGATAGTAGAGGTTAGAAGCTCCAAAACTCAAGAGACGCACAAAGAGGATCATTCGACGGTGGAGCAATGGCTGGAGGTATACATTATTTT
>JANIIA010000003.1:51776367-51797205 GCA_027478495.1 Erythroxylum alaternifolium | reverse complement strand
TGTTGTGAAATGGGATAAGATAAAAAATGCTTCTTTTTCTACAGGACCTAGCAATGCCTCCTGTAGAAAAAGAAGCATTTTTTATCTTATCATTCGCAACATGAGCAGGGAAGAAACTAGAACCCATCTAGAATGATATTAATTGCTAGGTCCAAGGTGATGTCAGTTTTAAAGTAAGTGCGCTTCCTTGTATAATCTGCAGAGCACAAACTTGTCTTGCTGCTATATGCTGACAGCAACCCATGGCTTAAAATATGGTTTTCTCTCTCCTCAAGATGTTCGAATTGGTGAGATTTGACAAATCTAGGTACAACAGACATGAGAGATTCAATAGTATTAGATATATGGTGTATATATCTACCTACGTTTTTTTGTATAATTTTATAAATTAAACTTATCTGATATTTTTATTAATTAGAAAATTATAGCTAATTAATAATCCTTATTTAATTTAGATTCAAAAGCTGTATAAATAATCTTCTAATTATGAAAGAATCATATCTTACATTGAAGTCTTACCTTGAGAGGGTATGTGGTACATCGCATGGGTGTAAAGCTTAGAGATAGAGCTAGATGTTGTTTTTGACCATGCGTTGATTGAATTTGGTGAACATCTGAAGGTGTGTGGGTGATGTTATTGTTGGTTGGAAAAGATTAACGTGATGATTGATCACTTAAGTTATTTTTTTAGAAAAATTCTCTCTCAAAGTTAATAAGAGTCGATTGTGTTATTGGGTGTGAAAATCTTTCACGAAAAGTAAAGTTGAGACATAGTTACAACGATTGAGTGGTATTGACTCAGTGAAGCCTTATATAAATCTATTGCACTTTTATGAAATTGATTAAGCTGAGTAAGAATCTCACAAACATAAGTAAAAGTGCCAAACTGCATTAACAAATCTCAGTGCCAAACTGCATTAACAAATCTCCTTATTATTTATCTTGGTTCTTTGAATTTTTTCTGTTATTTGTGTTTGTAGAAAGTTTTTGCGAAACAGCCACTTATACAATTTTTCAAATAGTTTTGAACAGTAGTTCCATTCAACTGTATCTATTACTCCTGACCTTTGCTTACATAATCACCAGATATTTTGAGTCACTGATTTTTCTTTCAATCTCAAAAGTCATCAAACAGAGAGTTCTTCGACAAGGGCAAGCATGATGGCCAGCTGTTGGAATATCGAAGACACTTTCTTGGACTAAATTGCTCATATTCTGTTGTTTTCTGATTATCAAATTGTAAATACTCTTCTAGATTACAACACTTGGTAATCAGCTAATTCTCGTATGAAAGTCAGCTACAACTCTTGAAGCCTACGGTACCGTGAGAACTGGATTTGCTGACCAATTAAGCTTATATATAGCAGATCCTCGAACATGTTAAATCACACAAACATGGCAGCAGGACGAGTTAAATCATGCTTTTTGATGCAGGTTTTGTTTTCTTTGATAATTATAAATGTATTATCAGCTTTTCCATCAAAACAGATGAAATCATTGGACGTTATCAAAGAAGTGAACCACAAAGGGCCTTACGTCGGGCTGATAACTGTTTATCCACCTGAAGAGAAAGCTTTCTGGAAAACTGCAGCCTTCAAGCCTGACAAGAAACGCCCATATGTTGATCTGTCAGGTAAGTGTGTCTCATTGAACATATGTGATCTTGCCACTGTTACAATGTCAATACAGTGAAATCCATTCACTGCCTCATGATACGTTACAGGACGACGGTTTCGAATTGGAAAGGTGCAGGGTAAGAAAGTTATCTACGTCAGATGTGGGATTGGAATGGTAAGTACCAAAAAATGGTTGCTTTGCTCAAATTTTGTTAGTACTTGTGATTTCAGGATACGACCTTGGTACTTTCCTTTTCCTCTTCCAAGTTACTGGGTATCACATTGGAGCTTCTTAAGGGTAAAAACTGGGCCGTGTAGGATAAGAAAATTGAACCAAACCTGCTTGTCAGTGAACCGAGATGTCAAACCTTAAGTACAGTTAAAAGGGTGTCTATAGATCTTAGTAAAGAAAGTAAGTGTGTCCAAAACCACGTCACTGTAACAATGCCATTGTTTGACGAGAGTTTGAATAGGTGAATGCAGCTGCAGCGACACAACAAATGCTGGACGTGTTTGATGTGAAAGGGATTGTCCATTTTGGCATTGCAGGCAACTTAAACAATTCTTTGTCCATTGGAGATGTTTCCATTCCCAAACAGCTTGCTCACACAGGCATTTGGGATTGGCTGGTAAATCAAACAAAGTCCTCTCTCTTCTTTACATCAACGCAATTTAACCTCATTTCTGCGGATAAACTACTTTAGTTTGACAGAATCCTGACGAATCGTTACCTTCAAGCGATGTTGCTCATTTGGACTTCGGAAGCTACAATGTGCCAAAAGGAGATGGAGTGAATCTTCTGGGACGCATTGGATATAGTAACGAACAATTATTTTCAGAGTCGGGGAAAGCAGCAACAGAAATATTTTGGTTACAGATAAGCCATCAGTGGCTTCAGTTTGCAGCAGGGTTGGAGGTAGAAAACTGCTACTTCTAATTCTTTGGAATTCTTATCTTTTGTGTTCAAACTTATTAATGGAAGATTTTGAGCTTATAACTTCAGAGAATGGAATTAGAAAGATGTGTGAACTCAAGTTTGTGCCTTACACAACAACCCAAGGTAGTTGTTGGGCTCAAGGGCTCAACAGCTAACATTTTTATACACAATGCAGCATACAGGGATTTCCTTTATCAGACATTTGCAGTTTCATCTGTAGACATGGAAAGTGGTGCTGTGGTCATGGTATGATCAAACTTGATCCCTTTCTAGTTCATTTTTAACTCATTTTGAGTAATAATAACACAGGTTTATAAGACAAAACTGACAAGATTTGAGGGGTTGGTTTGGTTTTGGTTTTGGTTTTATGTTCAGACACGCTTGTCAAATGGATTACCTGTGATTGTGATAAGAGGTCTATCAGGCTTGGCTGGAGCTCAGAAGGGACAGATTAAAATTCAGACATTTGTGTCACTTGCAGCTCTAAATGCTGCAAAAGTAGTTGTTCAATTCATTACTAAGCTCCCAAGAGATGAATATGGACGATGATCAACAAAAAATTGAAGCCAAATTTGACATCATTTTCAGAACTTCTTCTTTGACAATAAAGTGTGGTAATTTTTTTCAGTTTCCATAAAATTTGTAGTCAGCAACTTTTCGGGTTTTGTTATATCATTCCATGTAATAAAGTTAATCAATTAACTCATAAATTTAAAAATAATTAATGTTTCATAAATATTCTCCTAACATCTCTGAAGTAATTTTAAAATTTTAAAATTTTAAATTTTTTCGAGTAAAAGATATAGAACTTTTATATGGCTTGAGAAATTAAAAAAAATATAAAATTTTGGAAGAAGTTTTTTTTTTTATTTTTTAATTTTGTAGAAAAATCATTTTTTAAAAAACTTTTATTAAAAATAATGATGAAACATATATAATATGAACATCTTACGTAAATTAATCAAATGTTGATAAGTCAATTTAATTCTTAAACCCAACTCAAATCATTTAAATTCATATTAAATTAATAATTAAGATAATTATAATTATAATAAATTATTAATTTAAATTAAATTTAATTAGTTTAATTCGACAAAAAAGATCATTTTGTTCTATTTTTAGTAACATAGTGAAGGATATTCCATTAGTAATGAAAAAAGGGTCGGAGGAGATCCGTATATATTGTTCAGGTCGATCAGAAGACTAAAAAATAGCTAGTTAAGAACTCATTTAGATCGTCATATAAATAACATTTGATTGGTTCATATCGCATGCGTTTTGCTATTTTTCTAACCGAAATCTAATTTTTTAAGAAAAATGAAAATCACAAAAAGATAGAGAATTTTTAAAATTAAGAACAATTTATAAAGTTTCTTAAATTACAACCTGTCTATTAATTAAAGGTAAGATTGCGTAATTTTAAATTTCTCCAAACTTTTTGTCAGAGTTGTTGTATATTTAGTTTCATGTGAAGTGACACCTAAACTAATAATAAAGGTAAAATTGGAGGGAGCAGATCTTCTGTTCTCCCCTACTCTGTTCCCCTTGTTTTTAAGTTATCCCATACGTCTAATTTTTTTGGGTTTCATTTATTGAATGAATGAATTCTTATGTAACAAAGTAGGTACAGATTAACAAGAACAGATGATCTAGTCCCAAAATAAATAATAAAATAGATCATACACAATTATTTGAACAAAAATAATATTATTTTAATCTTAACTCGATCAAATTTTAAATTAGATTTAAATATTTAAACATTAGACTTATGGCTCAAGCCCGATTTGCCAGCCCTAGCCTTAAGCCTATAATTAGGGACAAAGTGTTGGGTTCAAGAGCTATAAATTGGGCTTGGCCCATGAATTCGTAGGTGATAGGACTTGGGTCCCTTAGTTGGGGCATTGAAAAGGTAGAGACACACGTGTTCTTGGACCTGCCAGTCCTGCTCTGTACACAGTAAAACCAAATCAGAAAAGAGGAGGAAATTGGTATGGTAATTAGTAATAAACGTCAAATAAACAAAACGGAGAATCGTAGTACAGAGCAGCCTGTGTCTCTGTTTCTGAGTATTGATTTGCCATTGTTAGTCAAAGAAGAGTTATGGCGCTATCACGTCTCAGGCATCCGGTGATCTCAAGGGCACCTTCTCTGCTCAAAGCTCGCTTTCTCTCTCGATCCCTCTCTCGGTACTTCACTATTTTTCTCTTTTTTATTCTTAATTAAGATCACTTGACCAATTAATTGCGAAGACTGCCTTTTGGTTTGTTTTTGATGGTTTTGTAATTTGTTTGCATTTTGATTCGGGTTTTGTTGGGAAAATGGAGAGTTTGGCAGGTGGGTTTTGGTCAAGGATATGTGCATCAGAAGAAAATGTTTTAAAAAATCAAGTAATTAGACAAATTTTGGTGAAAAAGACGGAAAGTTTAGCCACTTTGTGATGTTCTATATGTGCAGTAATAATGCTTTGAGATGCTCTACTACTTTCAGAAGTAGTTATTGTCTACTTGTCCATGCAGGTTTTGTGATTTGCACCATACTGTAGCGGATGGCAATGGCTCAGTGTTGAGGTTTGCATCGATTTTGAATTTGCGGGTTTCGTGATTTTTACTTGTTTTTCTTTGAGAAATTCACTTTTGATTGTACTTGTCAGGCCTGCTTCTCTATCAATGCCAACTGGAGTGCATGAAAAATATCTGAAGCTCAAGGTTGGTGTTGAATTTTTCAGTCATTTCAAGTCAGATATGCCTTTTTCTGATGTAATCTGTTCTTTTCACCAGTTGCCAATTAGTGTCCGGCGTTTTTCTTCTGCAGGTACTTATCATCATGGTTATTAGCATTTTCTCTTAAGTTCCTTTTATGTATCCCTAGTTTAAGAAAAATGCGATTGAATTGTTGACATTTATTTATTTTGATATTGAGTTATTCTTCAAATGCCAATAGGCATCACGTATTGCTTTTTCTGTATCTGACACTGAGTTGTCTTCTATTTCAGATCTTCCACCACACCAAGTCATTGGTATGCCAGCTTTGTCTCCTACAATGGTAAGATTTTCTCTCACGGTGAAATATTTAAAATTCTCATATATTTCTTGTCAATTTTTCTTTTATTGTGACATTCTGTAACTTGCAATTTTGCAGAGTCAAGGTAACATAGCGAAGTGGAGTAAGAAAGAAGGAGATAAGGTGAAGTATTCGAACGAAACAGATTGATCTTTCCGTTGTCAAAGATGAAATCAGTATTTGGAATTAATCCCTTCTCGATCTAATCCTGTATTCTGATTTCTGGAAATGTTGAACTTAACAGATAGAAGTGGGCGATATACTATGTGAAATAGAAACTGATAAAGCTACACTTGAGTTTGAAAGTCTCGAAGAGGGGTAGCTCTTTTTCCCTTTATTTTTCTATCTTCATTCATGATTAGTTATGTCTCATTCTGATTCTTGTTATGATTAATCTCAGAGTTTTTCTGCCTGTTATTTCCATCGGAAAGTTATGCATTTCTACCATAGGCAGTAGAACCAGTTACTTGACTGGTTGAAGTGAGAATTGGTAAACAGGAAATACCGACTCCAGGGTTGTAATTAGATGATCTAGCACATGACTACTATAAGCTCAAAATTTTCAGTAGTCTGTTTGATATGGAAACCTGGGACCTCTGTCTGCTCTGCATATTTGCATAATACTTTTTGATTTATGTTCATAGTTATTCTTTCCATTGGCTTTATATACATGAGTGGACCTCTTTTAGATTTTTACTTTTTTGCTCGATTAATGTGATACTGGATCAGAGTTTTTGTAGCTTGAGGCCAATTGGTTGATCTTTTGACTGTGTTCCCCAGTATTCTTCTTGCTGGATCTAGGTCTGATTTGGTTCAGTTTATTTTCATTTGCATTTCTATTTTTTCTTGCTGTGTCATTTCCTTTTTTTATATAATTTTTTTCATAGTTTAATGACACAACTCTTCTGTTTAATGACACAACTCTTCTTCAAGATGGCTTTTCATGAGCTACCTAGGTTTATTGCATAGGAACTATTTATTGATTGGTGCTCTTCCAGTGCAGGTTTTTGGCTAGGATTCTAGCACCTGAAGGTTCAAAAGATGTCCCTGTAGGGCAACCCATTGCCATTATGGTAAATGTGACGAATTTCATAACTAGTTTTCTTGGAAATTCAGTGTACTTTGTGCAACAAAGTTATTAATTCACATCAGTATACTAATTTTTTAATTGCATTGACTTCATTTATTGAGAAATTATAGTACAATTACTGTTGGACTGCAAGGATCCTCTTCTCTCTTATCACTTATTGAAATCATTACAGTTTCCTATTTCAGATTTTTTTTA
Organism: Erythroxylum alaternifolium; assembly: GCA_027478495.1. Taxonomy (NCBI): domain Eukaryota; kingdom Viridiplantae; phylum Streptophyta; class Magnoliopsida; order Malpighiales; family Erythroxylaceae; genus Erythroxylum; species Erythroxylum alaternifolium. The sequence continues at coordinate 51,790,307 of JANIIA010000003.1, read as the reverse complement.
AATAGATTGGAATTATGATGCTATTCTTAGGTAGTCTGCCTTTACATTTAAGGTTTTGGCCTCAGTTTATTTTTTGGGTACTTACATTCACCTTACTTATGAATTTTTATTTTCCTTTTCTGCCATTATGAATAAATTTGGACTAGTTTTTTGTCAACTTTTCAAGGTTGAGGATGCAGATGACATCCAAAATGTACCTGCATCTGTGAGCAGCGGATCTGAGGTTAAGGATGAAAAATCAACTAAACATGATATCCAACTTGAGGGTGTAAAAGAAACAAGTTCTGCACTTGACACTTCTGACCTCCCCCCTCATACTATTCTTGGAATGCCAGCATTATCGCCAACAATGGTAGGGGCATTGCTCCATTCTGCCAACAGATTGTGTTTTTCTTTACAAGCTGAATAGTCATGTGATGTTGATTAATTTGCAGGACCAGGGTAACATTGCCAAGTGGAGGAAAAAGGAAGGAGATAAGGTTAGTTTGCTAACATGGCTTTTTTTTTTTACTGCTATATTACATTCTGTCTTCTCAGAACCAAATCACCATGCCATGTTTTATTTATGTTCCCACTTTCAGATAGAAGTTGGCGATATCATATGTGAGATAGAGACAGACAAAGCTACTCTTGAATTTGAAACTCTTGAAGAGGGGTAATCTTCTTTTTGGCTTTAAGATATAAAATCATATACTTTTATTGACAGCACTGCTGACTCCGTAACCTGGTTTTGTTATGTGCAATACTAATACACATATTCTCATTATGATCGGCGGCACCACAGAGGTAGCCTGTGTGTTAACCAGCTATAACAAAGATCAGTTACGTGAAAAAGTGGAAATAAATAAAGGAGAAAAAAAAAAGATTTTGCAATCGAATGGCAACTAATGTAGGAAGGAAACTTGGGTGAAACCTTTTTGGAATGTCATACTGAAATCATTAATCAAAATAGGATGATTCGAATTTTTGTGCTTTGTGGAAGAGATTCAATTCACAATAAGTTAACAAGTTTGGTTTGAGCTCCTAGGTTGAGTGGATACAGAAGTTTACAAAAAGGAAGGACTAGGTGAGTGAGTGAAGTCAGAATTGAGGACCTAAAATTGGAAGAAATGGCATACACTAGGGTTGGGACCTTATTCTCTTTCCATGAAAAATTGAATATTGGGTATGGTGCTTCCTGCAAAAGTCACTTGGCTAGCTGTTGTGGTTACAAGATTTTTGTAACAGGAATTATATGTTTATTTTATTTGGATTTTTTATTTTTTTTGGTCTCTTGGTGTTGAAAGTTAGTTACTTTCCCACTGAAAAGCGTGAATTGAAAGGTTATAACTTTTAAGTGCTTGACTTCTCTAATATTAGGTATTAATTGTTAATATTATTATGAGGGAACTAGGCATATTGATTTGGACTGTAATATGGTTGTTGAATCCTTAAACCAACCAAGGTTTGACAACTATAGGGGTATCTGAGAGATGGAAACTAGAAATCTAGGTATTTGCAAGAATGACTGTTGCAAACTCAGTGTACAGATAGAAGCCAGTTAACTATAACCTTTTTGAGCTTGTTATTGTAATTAGCGCTACTACATGTGTACCCCCATAGCATTTACTTGTCAGTAGTTTTGTGAAATCTGTTCTGGAACTTAACGTCTTGTTGCTTGAGTAATGTTACGTATAGGTATCTGGCTAAGATATTGGCACCTGAAGGTTCCAAGGAAGTGGCCGTGGGACAACCTATTGCAATAACAGTAAGTTAGTAATTTTGCTCATGTGGTTGATTGCTTTTCATTAAGTAAACTGGAATTTTTCAGCTTCTTCATCTGATACTTATTTTGTGTAGGTGCTACTTGACACTGGTAAGGTCGCCTAATTCAATATTTTATCTTTCTGATCTTTTTGCAAGGTTGAAGATCCTCAAGATATTGAAGCTGTAAAGAATTCTGCCAGTGATTCAGTGAGGACAAAAGAAGGAAAGTCAACCCATCATGAATCTAAAACTGAACCTAGAGAACAGAAGGGCAGTTTTACTAAGATAAGTCCATCTGCTAAATTGCTGATTTCTGAGTATGGATTGGATGAATCATCATTGAAAGCATCAGGCCCTTATGGTACTCTGCTAAAGAGTGATGTCCTGGATGCAATCAAGTCAGGGAAAACAACTTCAAGAAAATCTTCACCAAAGGAGACAAAAGTTCCACCACCTCCAAAAGGCCCACAACCTTCAAAGACGGCATATCAAGAATCAAAATCTCAACTACAACAGTCAGATTCTTTCGAAGATCAACCAAATTCTCAAATTCGCAAGGTAGATTAAGCTGGAATGTTATCAATGCCCATGAAACTAGATGAACCTTAGGCATTGAAGTGCAATCTGGACACTTGCCAAGAAAAAACAAAATCTTGAAACTCTTCTTAGACACTTTAGATTCTTTTTCCCTCTATTTCTTTAGATGTTTCTGACTTGGCTTTCCAGCTTTTTACTTCCATGAGTTGTGTGTGTTATTTGACTTCTATGGATTTGAGTTTGTTTATTATCGAGTGTTGTTTGTGCTTAAACCTCAATTGCTTCGCAGATAATAGCGAGAAGGTTGTTGGAATCAAAGCAGAGTACACCACATTTGTACTTATCTACAGGTAATATACTTCAAAAAAGTAGTATGTGTCTATTATAAGTATCAGTCACTTCTGTTCTGATATATCAACTTTGACTCTCAGATGTTGTACTGGATCCCCTTCTTTCTTTCAGAAAGGAACTTAAAGGTATGGAATTTATACTTTTCTTTTGTTCTTTTGTTATTCTGAATGACTATACTCTGATAGATTGGTCACATGTTGGGTCTTTCTTTATTTACAGAGAGACATGACATTAAAGTTTCAGTTAATGACATTGTTATTAAAGCTGTTGCAATTGCACTGCGAAATGTTCCAGAGGCCAATGGTAAGACATATGATGACTATCCTAATAAAGAAAAGGACTTCTTTACTATTCAAGATTATTTCCAGACAGAATCTCAACAGAAAGCCTTTTACTTGATGACATTGCTTGCTGATAGGATAAATAACAAATTATCAATATTTTTCGAATATTATACATAATGTGGAAACTATTTTAGGATGGATTTCTGTTTAAAGTTTACATATCTATAATCAAGTCATTTGATGCTCCTGCAACACACAGATGGTGATTTTTCCTAAGATGTGAAAAGTCAGGCACCCTTCCCTTGCTTATTATGATGTGACAGATTAAAAAATAAGTTTGTGATATTGATGACTGTTACATGCATATCGCAGCTTACTGGAATGTTGAGAAAGAGGAAGTCATTTTATGGGACTCTGTTGACATATCAATTGCAGTAGCTACAGAGAAGGTATGATGCTTTAGGTGTACTTTTCTAGGGTGCATAGTTTATCAAGCTTCATGATGTGTTGTTTCCTTTGTAGGGCTTAATGACTCCAATTGTCAGGAATGCGGATCAGAAATCCATCTCTGCAATTTCTTCGGAGGTAATTTTCAGCAAGTGTGAAATTACCCTTTTTTGTTAGATCATATGGGATGCTTCTTCATGACAAATAAGCTGGTTAGAGCTTGCATTTGTCTTTGTTGCCGCATAGAGGCATAGATAATGGGGAACACTGCTTTGACGTTCTTACTGTTAAGAGACTTAGAATTTAGCCTTTAATTAAAATAGCTTTCTTTGTTATTACTTTTATTTTCTTTCCTATCCTTTGCGTTATTGCTATTCATAGTGAGGTTCTTATTACTACTTTTCATCTTCACTTTATTCTTGGTTCCATGAACCTGTAGGTAAAGCAACTGGCCGAGAAAGCTCGGGCAGGGAAGCTTGCACCAAATGAATTTCAAGGTGGAACTTTCAGGTATTCATGTCTTGTCAAATGCTTGCTTTTAGTATTAACTGCCTCCTTTCCTCCTCTCTCTCTCTTCCAGTCTTTTACGGAAAAAAAAAAAAGACAAAAGAAGAAATAACCCTGAATTGTTTTCATATTTCTGTAGTATTTCGAACCTTGGAATGTATCCGGTTGATCAATTTTCTGCAATAATAAATCCCCCACAGGTTCTTTTCTTTCTTGTCTATCTCTGCCTATGTTTGTGTCATTTTACTATGTGCTGTGTGTTTTACAATTTTTTTTTAATATTTGGAGATGTTTCACTTGAAATAATAAAAAACTCTTTTGTTAACCTTAACCTCCGAAATTGTCATTTTTCTCACTTATTGAATCATTGATGTGCGGACAGTCTTATAATTCCTATTTCTGACGTCTGTGATATATGTCTGGATTGAAGCTGGTTGCAGACACTACTGGATATGCCACCTTGGGCTCTGTTATATTGTAACTCCTTTACCAACTAGTTTTAAAAGAGCATTATGAAATGAGAACAGTGTTTTCTAGATGGACATTTATTTGGAAAGTCATAGCTAAGTGGACAAGAAGTTATCTTTTCTATGCTTATGTGATATTCTACTGCAGGCTGGCATACTTGCCATTGGTAGAGGGAACAAAGTTGTTGAACCACTTATTGGAACCGATGGTAATCATTTGCAGCCTGTAAATTCTTCCTGCACTAATGGCTGCTTTCCTGAAACTTACATTGCTGATATCTTTCTACCAGGAACAGAAAGACCCGTAATTGTCAACAAGATGAACATGACTTTATCGGCTGACCATCGGGTTTTTGATGGCAAAGTTGGAGGTTTGAGATGTTAAATGTTTTTGATGAACCTGAATCTGATTTGTTGCATTTTCTGTTTTCTTGGCTTGTGATTTGGTGGCTGCTAAGTGATTGTGATCTTCCTTAATTTCAGGTGCATTCCTCTCAGCTTTGCGTTCTAACTTCAGTGATATTCGAAGGCTTCTTCTCTGAGAAAGCTCCTAAATTAAAGGTTTTTTTATTGAAGAACCAGCCATGGCTGTTCACATATTCATGAAAAGTTAGTTATGGATTTCCCAAAGCATCCTGCTAATTTCTTCCATGACTGTGTGTTGCTGCTACAATTTGTTGTGCTGTACAAGTTTTTACCAAAATTTTGGAAATTCATTGGCATCAACCTGTTTAGTCCAAACGGAATTGTTCCAAGCGTCAATTGACACAAAGGCCTTGCCTTTCTTAGGTTTGTGTTTTTTTTAACCATGTCGTTTATCTTTCAAGAATAATGTACAAGAAAGTGCAGAGAATTCATATTACTGTTGAATCAATAAATTTTGTAGCCATGCAAGGCTTTAATTTCCAATTACATTTAGTCACATAATCACTTTAAATGTTAATTTTCACATGTTTTAGGTTATATTAATAAAATATTAACGAAACTACCTTTTAAACTAAGTTCTTAGTTGCCCAGTCTGGCAAAGCCTCAAGATCCGAAACCAGGGTTTGGAGCTTCAGGAACTACATACATTTCATGCTAAAGTTGGATTTTCAATTTGTCGTTGGTGGTGATTCGACCTACTTCTAAGTCTCTGAAACGGGCAATCATTTTCCTAGCATTAAACCAAAGGGACATCGAGGAAAATTCTTCCTTACTCTTCATAGCCAAACCTGCACATATAAATAGCCTCTCACTGGAGCAGGAATCAACTGCAGATGCCAAATTTCTCATTAGAAAAGCGAAGGAAGAGGCCGTACGGGATAAGTACGATTATTCATTTTCTCCTGCATTTTTTGGTTTTGTTTCGAACAGATACATGTTCTGGGACGGCAGTATCTGATCCGTTACTTCAAGTGTATATAGTATGCATATAAAGAACATAACCTGGTTATGGCTTGTATACATGCCATAGTACAGAAGTTAGTTTGCAAGTGAATGTCTTGTCTTTATTTTGTAGCAAAAGCGATGCTGGAACGAGACGCCCTCTCTAATCTTCAAGCTCAAGGATCTTAACCACAGAGGAGTCACCAATCTTCTGGCAAACGACAACACGATCATGCGACTTTACAACACCAGCCGCCTTGCCATGATCGAGAGCAACTTTCAGAATTGATTCATTTGTTGCATTGCTCGACTCTGCCTGCAACACCAAGCCAGTGCATGTCATGTAATTAACAAAAGCTTCAAATTGAAAACATAAATGTCAACGAGACTAAGAAGCGCTAGAATGAGAGACGTCACGAGTCACTTAAGCTATATGCCAAGGAGGACATCATGTTATTTGGTGAAATCCCTTTTGATTTTTGTCTGCTTCACCAAAATGCACAGTTGTTGCTAAATATATACCTCATATTGGCCTTTACTCCTTCATTTTGGCAGTTGATTGCCAAGAATAAGAACTAATCTCAAGAGAGTTTCACAGGGCCACTAGGTCACCACGAAAAAGAAGATGAAGATAAATGGTAGGAAGATGACACAAATAATACATACTGGATGCCTAGGATCTGCCAGCAATGGAAAGAGTCCTCTGACAATAAGTGACTGCCTTGCCTGCACAGAATAAGAAGCTTAGAGGATGACAACGCCAACTGTTGTGGACGACTAATCCATTATGTTAAAACGAACCATATGGGTAGCAAAAGATGCTACACTCATTCAGGTCAATGTCAGACCTCAACGCTTGTCGTATCAGAAATCAAGGGCATACCTCAAAAGCACCAGTAAATGTCCAGCGCAGTTGATTTGTCTTCAACTGAGGGATAACGACAGATATCACAGGCATTGGTGGCCTATACTTTGCCAGCAACCTGATTGAGAAAACAAAGGTTTCACATCAAATTCATAGATCATCTGATAAAAACTACAATTAGATGACCCAGAATATATTACACATGTATTTGCTTCTAGATAAACAGATGTAATGCTTAAGAACAATAATGATGGCAAGGAAAAGGTAAGCAAGAACCTTGCAGCTCTTCCAGATGAAGTGAAACAGATGATTACAGAAGCCTTGACCTTGATGGCTGCACGTACCTAGATTACCATAGAGTGAAAGGAAGTTACCAATCAAATAACACAGTACATTGCATGTGCAACTGACAGCATTGTATAAGATATTGAGTGAAACACAGTATAAATGAATACCGCAGAGGAAGCAATTGATTCCAAATGGGTCATTGGTTCTCCAACATACTTAACAGCTTTTTTGAAATACATGTCTTGGTTGAAAACCTTCTCACCCTGCAGAATTATGGAATCAAATTAATAAGTCAATGAGATAAATATCAAGATAAAACAGCGAGTGTAAAACAACCAGGATCCCATATAGCGGCTCCATAATTATAGTGAACTATAGAATGTCATCTCATATTAAACAGTACAACAAAAATTATGCCAAAAAACAAGTAATTCCACCATGACTTGATAATCAGGGAGGCCATGCCAGCTAGCCACTACATCGATTGGAGGGTTTCTATTTGTACCTGGGTCCACTTCCCAAAACCATAACTAGTTTGGTAATCATCTTCCAGCTAAGACCACCACATTGAGCAAAACTTTTTGGTCTGATAATATTAGAGATGATAATAGATCAGCAGGCTTCAAATGTCAAGGATCAAGAGTTCAAGTCTCTCAAGTACTTCAGAAGAAAAATCAAACTCATGATTTTTTAACCAAAACTAAGCCAATTTGCTTATCACCAGCCAGAAAAAGTAGGTTCATGGCTTCAAGTGTTTCAAGTATTTCCTCAGAGGAAAAACCGAAGATACTGTTTAATCGAACCTATGCCAATTTCTTTATTGCCATATAAGAGTATGCTCGCACATTTCTTTCAATGAGCGTGGATCAAAATGAAAATGCTATTGAGAGAAGCCTGGACCAAGCATATAAGCAATAATAGACATAACTTAGAAGAAGTGTCTGTATGAGTAAGCAAGCACTATGTATGCAACTGCTTGTCACACACAGAAAGGAGCATGGTGAAAATTTGAGAAGATTAAATGAAAAGGAGTTGAAGAAAGCAACTAGAACCTTACCTCAGCACAAATCTTCCCAACAGTCGCAATTGTTTCAACAGGGTACAGTCCTCGAAGGGTCTCAGCACCTAGAAGAATTGCATCACACCCTAGGTAAACAGGAAAAATGAAAGGTCAATAACTGATAGTAGTTTGGTAGACAACAGTAATAACATAACTAGGTAAGCAAGGCTAAAGAAATGTTGCGATGCCATAGGCAGTAGATTAACATTTCTCAGAACAGAATTATGCACATCATAAGTAGAGAAGAATACATAAGACCAATATTACCATCCAATACTGCATTCGCAACATCAGTCGCTTCAGCTCGAGTAGGTCTCAAATTATCAGTCATACTGTCCACCACTCGAGTAACAACAGCAGGCTTTCCAGCCATGTTGCATTTGAAAACAGCAGCTTTTTGGAACAGAAACACCTATTAAATCAAGAGACCAATTTTCAGCAAGACAAATCTGTATATTTAGTGATTCTGATTCAGACCTAGTTGGAATCCTACAACTGAAACCATTCACAAGCACGTGAATTTATATTTGCATGGCTCTTGGTGTCAGTTTCTAGTCTATTACTTAAAGAATAACCTCAATGCACGTTAAATATTAATTTCCAAAATCACCACGAAAATAAAAAGATATTTCAATGTCGCCTTGTTAGTAACATTCAAAACCCAAGTTCCCCTATATTGTTGAAAAACAATCTCTCCTAATAGTGTAATAAATGGCAAATCAGGATCTATTATGTAACTGTAAAACCAGAAATGTCACATCATACTATTGCAGTCGATGATTTAAAAAATAAACCTTCTCTGGTGGAAGATCTATTCCCAAATTTCCTCGAGAAAGGATAATGCCATCTGCTTCTTGCAGGATCTCATCAAAATGATTTAGCCCCTACAAGAAAAGAACTGAAATATTTTATCTCAAAACAAATTTGAGCACAAACTATATAATCCAAGTGTTGATTATGTATGATCTAACCTCTACATTTTCAATCTTTGCAAAGATTTGTGTCTGTCGGAGGTCCCCAAGTTTGTTCAGAAATTCACGGGCCTGTCATGCACGGCTACCCACCATTTAATAAATTAATGAAATCAAGAAAATTATCTTTCTGAAAATAAAATTAGCAATTACTATAGAAGTTCATTTGTAATAGCAATGGAAAATAGAGAGAAGGAAAAGTTTGATATATGATAAAAGAAGAAAACTTCCAGCATGGAAATCCTTACATGTCGAACATCTTCTGCATGTCGGGTATAAGAAAGTGAAAGGATGTCTATATTACTTTTGACACCCCATGTGCTAATGACCTGATATACACCAATAGAATGTCGTGAATCATTTCAGAAAAAAAGCAAAGAATGAATTTAAGAGAGAGAGAAATTTAGACATCTTGTAACTAGAAACAACCAAATTTTCGCAAAACGAGTTGTGCAAAAGGAATGTAAGTCACTTGCGTACAAAGGTCAAGATAGTTTAATTTTAACAAGTACTATATATTTCCATACTGATTAAGGTTTCTTTCAGGATTTTCATTGAATGAAGAGCAACCACTTCTTTAAGTTGTGATTATAATCTCAATCTCTGCCTAGTGGTAAGCAAAAGTTGAGAAATTAGCATATTGAAATGGTAGTAAAAAACCATTTACAAATTAGGTTCACCTTGGGTACGTTTGACAAGGGTTAAGAAAGAGCTTCTTGAAGCAAGCTGATACAAATCCAAATTTTAAAAAGAAGAAAGACGAACCTTTTTGTCTTCATCAGTGAGTGTAGGCAGTTCGATATGAATTTGGGAGACATGCAAAGTATAAAGTGGTCCACCCAAGGTTGCAGAGTTCTTTATCAGGCATACCACGTCTTCACCTTCTACTTGAGTGACCTGCATCATCCAGTTGGAACTCCGTCAAACACAATTATTGTATGTTAAACAATAAGTTGATACAATTGAAACTAGTAGAAAGCTCAAAGCCAGGTTAGGTTGATGTAGCTGAGATGGAAAGTCAACTAGCAAGCTTAAGTATTTCTTTCTTGCAAAGAAGTGAGAAAGGCATACAGTTTGATATGTCTCAATCAATCAATTCCAGCTTGCAGAAAAACATTCGTAACATGTTTAAGACCTAAAAAAATTCCCAACCATATCCTTACCTCCAACCACACAGAGGTAGTTTCACTTCCTGTAAACAGGTATTGACCAATAAATATTGTATCTCCTTTCTTCACTGCCTGCAAGGACAGTATTGAAATCTAGTTATTGCATGGGTTTCAACAAACTTGTAATTAAAATGGAGCCAATATCAGACCCAAAACGTGATCTTAGATTTTACAAATTTGGAATAAGGGGGAGAGGAAGTGAGATACCAGGAAATCCAAAACGAGAGAAATAGTCTATATGGAGAAACCACGGCAACCGAAGCTTTATTGAGCATATAACTAACTAAAATGTGGCAAAGTCAGCACTTACTATTCAATTCTCTTCCATACTCCCTTTTCCAAGTGGTTCAAACTATAGCTCTTAAACCATTCATCTATTGATTCATCTCCTACCAAACATCTATTTATGTTAAACAACCGTAAAGAAGAATCCCTCAACATTTCCAGACTTAATATGAGGTCAAATTATGAAGAGAAGATGAGTTTATAAAAATAAATTGATAGATCACCTACCTTTGCCAATCCAGTAAAGTTTATGGGCAGAAGATTTGAAGTGGCTTCTTTGCCTTGATCAGGAGTCAGCACAACAGTGGTATCTTGCTGAAGGGATATTGGCTGCTCAGTTTTATTGACTACTTGCAACTCTGGACCCACTGTGTCCAGCATTACCTGGAAATTGTTTAAACCAAGTTGAAACGCCAAAAATTAGGCATAATATTAATCAACTGGTTAGAAATATAAAGCCAGTAAATGCAGATACTTTAGTTGTGCACAAAAAAAAAAAAAAGATGAAAGGAGTAAAATTTAAACAGAGAGATCGAACTGATAACTATACAGCATTCTTACTTCCATTACTGGAACTAGATCTATCTTTAGCTTCAAAACCAGCAATTTTTCAATAGTTTCCAAGATTTACCTAATATTTTTATACAGAATTCCATTAATTAGGGTATTTCCCTAAAAAAGTCAAGCTGTTTATACACAAAATAAGCATTTACTTCCTTTAAACAGAAAGAAAAAAACTTAAGACATTCAATCTGACGAATTACGTGAGGAATGAATAAGAACTGTCAAAATTAAGCACAGATTAGGCACGCAGAAGCAAGAAAGAATGACCAGTTACATCTATTACATTATATAAAACATACAAGTAGCCATCGTGAAGCTCATCAAATAAGAACCTACTCTCTAAATATAACCTTTACATACGAACTACATAAAGTAATTTGGAGAAGCTTACCGAACAAAGCTTCTTGGTCTTCTTCACCGCTGCCCTCAGATTGTCCAAAGTCTCCTGGTGATAGTCACTATCACCCCATGAAAAATCAAAACGAGCCACTGAGAGAAGAAATGACAAATGATCAAAATCAGGGTCAGTTTTGCATAGCACCAACTACAAAAGAACTAATTGCTAAAAGGGTACACTCAAAAAAGTTGAGATGGGGTCATATATTACCAGACATCCCAGCTTTCAAGCAATCAGATATGATATCGACAGTCCTGGAATTTGGACCCAGTGTCCCCACAATCTTAGTCATCGCAGGGAAGAAAGTCTGTTGAAAAGATAATTACTTGACATCAACAAACAGGCAAAGATAGCTGAAAAAGACTCGATCTTGCTTGTCCAAACGGTGGTATTAAGTCAGGAAAAACGTTTACAAAAGTTTGTAATTTCAGAAGATTAACAAGAAGCTTACTGATTTTGATGGCTCGAGAATAGAAGCCATCCTTATAGGTTCTTCAAGAAGCAAATTATGTGAGTTCATTGTTCTACAGCTCTATGAAAAATGGAATTGGAGATTTCAACTAAACCAAGCAGAGACTTGGCTGATCTGAAGAAGGAACGGCCAATTATAGTTGTCTATGTTTCTCTGTTTCTGTGTTCTGCTTCCTAATGATTTTGATTTTCATTTGCTTTCGGTTCCGATCTGACTATCCTACTTTTAATTAAAAATTATTAAAATTAATGTTTTAAAAATTGTAAAGTTTTGAAAGGTTTAAACGATTAAAAAATTTAAAATATAATTAAAAGATATTATTAAAAAATTTAAATTTTATTAAAAATTTATTAAATAAAAATTTATTTATTTATTTTAATTTGTAACAATTTATTAATTTATAAAAATTGATCAATTTTTATTAATAAAAATTATTAAAAAATTAGATGTATTGAACCGATCAAATTTGTTAAAATTTTTATTATTGATTAAAATCAATATATTTTATATTAAGATTAGTTGATAAATTTAAAATATATAATTAATAAATATACTTAAATTAATTAGGTTTATATTTAAGAAATCAGTACAAATTGCACTAATTCAATTAAAATAATATTATTATATTCCCAACTTGGTTGAATTTGATACATTTTTAAATTGTTTTGCTTAAACCTAACCAAATTTAAAATTACATTTTAACCATTCGAGAAAAGGGTAGAGTAGGTTTGTCATCTTATCTTTGAAGCATGTATAATTGCAATTATAATATTATATATTACAACCAATCGAATTTAAAATTAAATGCGTAAAATAAGAAGTTTAAAATTTAAAAATTTTATAAAATCGATTAAAAATTAAAAAAAGAATTAAATAAAACTATTTTAACTTATTAAATTATAAATTTTAATTAAAAAAAATATTATTAAATAAAAATTAACCAATTTATTTTAGTTTATAAAAACTAATTTTTTATAAAAACTGATTAAATAAGTAATAAATTAAATCAAACCCAAAAATTAAAGTTTTTTTTACATTGATTACAACATCAAACTTAAATAATAATTTAGAGAGATCTAGAAAAGATACAATTTGGAGTTGTGAAACAACGGTAGCCTTTGGTTTGATAACAGCATCTCGTTTTCTGCTCTAAGCTTTTCCGTGACATAATGACATTGATTAGCTGTAAAGGAAAGGTGTGTGGGAATTAAAATAAAACAAAGGGACCACAATCACATTTTATAAAGCCAACAAGTCACTTCATAAAAAATAAAAAAGAAAATTTAATAAAAGCCTGTACATTAAAATTTTAAAATTATTCCAATAATTTGTCTAAATTAAAATTAAAATTTATAATCATTTATTTTAATTTAATGTACTATTTTTAATTTTGGAATGCATGACTAAGAAGAGTTCACTAGTTTGTATTTTTAATTTTCTATCTTATGAGTCACAACAAGGCCACTAACATTAATAGGTTCGTTCAATGGGTCATTGGCTCTTATACTTTATTAATGAATGTTTGATTCACTTACTGATTAATAATAACCTATGTAATTGAGTTTGACCCGATCCAACTCAAAGTTAACGAGTTTAGACTAAATTAGTTGAATTTTAGGTTAGACTTTGTGGTAAGCGTTACAAGAAATTTGAATGTATTAAGTATAATTTATTGAATCAAATATTGTTTTATTAATTAAATTGTAAAAAAATTTATTGAGCTTGATCTAAATATGATCAAACTTTAAGCTGTCAAAGTCCGATAAGACTCAAGGTCGGATCACAATATTTGAACTTATTCGCACGTTATGCCAAACTTAAGCTTTTATATAAAATTTGAGTTGGGTTTAATTTAGATCCTATTATTAGGAATGTCAAATTCAGCCCGAATTGTTTTTGGCCTTGATTGGTCGGGTCACAGGCGGGTCACTAGCAGATAATGATCAAGCTAGCCGATTGCGGGTCGATCACGGGCCGACCATTACTTTTAAAACGACGTCGTTTTGAAAGTTTTTATTTAAAAAAAACAAAGGGTAGGTAGGCCCTGTTGGCCTGCCCATGACCCGTCAAGCCATAGCCCCTATCGGACGGGCCACCAATGGACCGAAATGCTGGCATACTCACCCCGACCACCCTGGGTCACGGGCCACCATAACCCAGCC
>JANIIA010000003.1:51637786-51660445 GCA_027478495.1 Erythroxylum alaternifolium | reverse complement strand
TTTCATATTAATTGTAGTTATTATTTATATGTGAAATATTTAAAAATTATTGTTATTTCATATTAATTGTGATTATTATCTATTATTATGATTTTTAGAAACAAGAGTGATGTAAACTTATAAAGTATATAATACAACCGTATAATATACCAATAGATTATTTTACAAATTTAAAAAATTTCAACTATTTTATAAATTTAAAAAATTACCCAAAACGATACCCAGTATTAACCAGTACCGGTATAATATTATACCAAAACTTAATCCAGTACTAATTCCAGATATTCACAATTTTGATCAAGATATAATGAAAAATATTTTTGTAACGTTAAAGTTAAGTTACAAACCAGTATTGATAGCGAAAAACTTTGACCGTTTGTCAGTTTACATAAGAGACAAGGCAAAAACAAGAGAGGAGGAAATATATGAACCAAAGTAAAAGTCAAATAGCTTCTTTATTGATAGAACCTTGTGTTCATTTATAGCATAGGATACAAAAAATCTCTTCAAGTTCTTCAGAGAAAATGAATGACTAATTTAGAGAACACAAGGTCCAGTAAATCACCTCCAGCAGTCTTCCTCCCAGCTTTCAGCGATGTTCTACAAATTATTGCTTTCACCTCTTACTCTAATACTCTCTGTACACTTACTCCCGAAACCCATAAAAAATATCTACGGGTCTATCCACTAATGTTGCCATCCTATGCTCTGTCTTGCTGCTTCAATAAAACCGTAAACTTCTTCAAACAAGCTTTTATCTACCATCCAACTCAGATACCCGTCAAATCCTGATGTGTAGAGCTCAAGCTCTGGGTTGATTTTTGGGGAGTTCCCTAGTCCAACTGGAAATAACTGTCATAAATGGAAAGCCTGTCAATTGCATCAAAATTTGCTCTGACACCAACACACTGGCTACCTAGTTGGGCACAACCAGCATCCGGCCACCTGCAGCCTCCGTCTCGAGAGCCTAACGGACATAAAACTTCACATACTCGACTAAATGGATTATCAGAAGCAACATTATCTCCAACTAGACTAATGGAGACAGAGAGATCCGTGTTGTCATTAGGTGGTATAGTAGCATCTGATTCTCTTCTTGAAGGGGAAGACATTAATGTTTGAGGACATCCAATCAGACTGCTTTCGATATCCACTGCTGTATTTCCACTGGTGGAGAAATGAACATTGCAGCCTAATGACTGAATGGCTCTCTTGATGACTGCATTTTCTTTGCTAGCTTTCTTGGCCAAGGCCACAGCAGAACCACTGATTTGTTTTTCATTTCGTAGCTCTGAAGCTAACGATTCCATGGCAATTGTTGCCTCTTTTGCTTTCCTTTCTGCAGTGTCTTTTGCCTGTCGAAATTTTCACACGCAAAATCAGTGAGTTGTATCAATGCCAATAGCATGATTGAGAGAAGAATATTTAAGTTTCGATATGAGGGTAAACTTGACAATATGAAAGAAGATAAAAGGACTTATTACCTTCTGGATTTCAGATAACTTTAAAGACATCTCCCTGCACTGATCTTGGAGCTCCCCAGCGTGGGCTTCGGAAGGACAAGCCCACCGTAGATGAAATTGTGGCCATAAAGTTGGTGCTAAAGCTGCTGCCGGAGGCAACAATGGACCAACATGTCTCAGTGGGTTATAAAAGAAATTACAGTGCACATGAGATCTTCCTTCTGAAGAACGCAGATCAGCCAAATAGGCCCACAAGCATCCACAAATTTCAGAGACTCCAACTTGATGTCTCTCCTTTTCACTGAAAATTGACATTATGCAATAAGAAACAGGTATCCCACAATAACTGAAGTTCATCACACATTTCAGAAATGAGTAAAAATCATCCCTTAGGAAAAATCCGTAAGTTTTTAACAAAGGAAGTGGGGAGATCACCTATTGTAGAAGAAGTTTCCGAAACGACAAGAAAGCACAGAGTCCATTAAATCAACCAAGAAGACCTGCATAAAAAAGTTGGTCAAATATATTAAAAGGCCAAATTAGTTCACATTTTTAAATAGGATATTTTCAAAGAAACAACTCGTATGCAGATGAAGCACATACCGGAGAGAACTCAAAAGCAAAAGGATATATCCTCAGCAACTGAGAAACACAATCAATCCACTGCAAAATACAGATGATGTAAAACTGTCAGTTGCTAAAGAAAGGCAACACACCATCTTTCTTAAATTCACTCCCAACACAACCAGAAGTAGGTTTCAAACTTGGCACGAATCCTATCCATAATTATCCCTCAGTTGTCCAACAAGGCTCTAAAGGCACAGTCGTCTTGTCACCGGCTGATATGAGTTTGAACGGAATGCTCTACCCCAGCGCATTTAGAAAGAAACATTCAACTTCCCCATAAAACATTGAAAACTCTTTATGAACTTTGCAAAGCCTATCATCTGCTAAGAAGTCTACCAATATGTAATGGCCAGAGGAAAAGAATCTACGAACTTCAGTGTTTTTCTCTCAGTTTTTAAACGGGAGACTTGTCTCTTATCTAATTAAAGAAAACAAAATAGAAAGTATGAGGGCTATAGGAGGCCTGGATGACATCTATACAAACTCTTAACTAGCAGAACATGATAATTACGTCACAAGGCTCAGAAGTTTCAATCAGCAAAATTTAGGAATTAAAAGAATAGATTAGAATATGGGGTGAAAATCTAGTTAAACTTGGAGTTCCAAGATACACAAAATGAGTATCAATATAATATCATTAGCCTCACACAATTACACTAATGATCACCCAACAAAAGGAATTTAAAACTTTCTAGCATCTAGAGGCTGTAACTTGAAAAACTGAGGAACTTCATACAAAACCTCAGGAAATCATTAAAAGGCTTTATATAGATGATAAGAACAGATTGTAATAGATACAATACTTCCTCATCCAAAAACATGAATCTGACCAAAAGTTGCATGAAATAAATAAAATAAAACAAAAGTAGCACATCTCTATTACGACAAAAAATGTATACTCGCATCATATCAACAAGTTGCAACTAGAACAGTCATAAAGATCAGGATAAAATGCAAAGAAAGAAAATTGATATATGACCATATACCTGCAAAAATATGGGAGAATAGTTGCTCTGAGAATGAGAACTGGGTGTTGGAGCAGCCGAAGATTGGCGCATAGATGAAGCTGGAACAGAAGACTGTCGAGATAATTCAAAAGGCATGTTGCTGTTCCCAGATATAGTTGGCATCCCCACGCGATCTGCAAATGGATGACCAAATGCTAGCCAGTCTTTTTCTATAAGTGCCTGTAAAAATTTTCAAGCATGTCCCACAGAGTTAAAACCTCATGTAAGAAGGCAAGCTACAAAGTAAAATAAGTAACAGATGTAAACTATTTACTTTTCTGGGAGCTGAAAAGTCTTAAAAACAAGGACTGACCACAAAGATGGCAAAACAAAAAGTATGTAGTTGGTAACAGCGACTAGAATCATTTTTCTTTTTTGAAATCTGTTTGCTATATCGAAATAGAAAATGTTCCCTTATGAAACAATCTACCAACGTTTCCTTTTCTAGTCTTTTAGAAAACATCTTTTCGTTGTTTTCTTTGTTTTACACCAATTTCGTAAGAATGAAATTGTGTCTTGATTTGTTCTCTTGAAGATTTCATTTTATAGACTATTTTGGAAATCATTTTCTTCAGTTATTAACATTCTTGAAAATTTAGAAAACAGCAAATGAAAAATATTTTCTAGTAGCAAAGGAAGCCTAGTTACTGGAACCACATGATAACATGGTAATTAAGTCATAAGAGGCATAGTTTAATCATATTTGAAAGAAGAATTTGTAATCAATATAGCAGGTGTGGTAGCACCTGAAACCCTTTAAAAGTTCGGTAGTACGGATCCAGCAACAAGTTAGCAAGTGAAACCAATTGAGTAGTTCTATCCCACCCATCACTGCAGAAGAAATGAAACGAAATGTTATCAGATATTAAATAGAGAGTGATAAAACAGAGACAAGACAAAACGAAGATCACAAATAAAGCTGCAAATAAAAGTCAATCATCTGCTCAAAGAATATTTGCTTTATGCAAATGTCCATGTGCATCTGAAACCCCATTACACTTAAAAAAATTTTCAGAACTTTGTATATTTATAGCTAATTATTGCAGCTTTTGTATCAAGCTGAGTCTAAGAAGCATAAATTGCCATCACAAGCTCAACATCTACACGAGGTCATCGGCACAAACCAGCAGCATTCATTCCTTTGATATAGGATGGAACTAAATATGTCCAGCACAATCACTTGCTTTTAAATTTTCTGAAATTTACTTTAAGAAAACCAAAGTAAAAGCTCCATTATCTGCGTAGAAAATAGCAAAAGGACATTTGCATTCTTCACGGAGTGAAAAAGAAAGACCAGGAACTGCAGGACCTCCCCAACCCCACTCCCCTCCCTCTCTCTAACATTTTTGTGGAATAGAAGCGACAAATCAATACTTTGAATTTTTAAGAAACAAAAATACCTCAGCCACTGCTTTCTCTGCTTGCAACATGCACTAAATAAGTAACCAAGTATAGCATGAAGGAAAGAACTCAATAATTAACCAAAAAAAACTAAAAAGAATATGTAAAATTTAACAAATCTAGAAAAAAATAAAAATTAAAAAAAGGATATCATGAGTACACTCTACAATTTATACTAACTTCAGGTATCACCTTCACAGCATGAATGAACAATTGCTTACCTACAATGTACAAGCACTGAAGCTGATTCCATAGCAACATGAGCGACAATCCAAGCTGCACCAGCCAAGACACTCTGGACATGTATAAGCCAACCACTATCACCGAGGGATGATACAGAAGCAGACATACTGCTGAGATTGCCTCCACCCCAAGTCCAACCACCATGTCTCTGAAACAATCAATATTTATCAATAGGAACATTAATGAGAGCCGCAAATCTGTTCAAGATTAACGTTACGGAGAAGTTTCTCAACTATGTAAGTACATGGGTCAGTACATGAAAAGTATGAGTATTCTTCAACAGGTAGTCATTTCAATTCTTGTTCATTATAGCCCTCCATGAATTAAATGCAGCTAATATATAACAGTGTACAATAAAAACATTAATCAATCCACATATCAGCAGTCTGTTACTAGTGAAGCAGCCGTTTTATGGCACTTCAGGACTGACCAAAAATGATGACATTCCATCTGAAGAAGTGGTGCCATGGGTATCTAAGTAGTCTCTTAGACGAGAAAGGCTCTCTCTCATTGCATGTATGTTGTCTATCCCAAAGAAAACAATCTGATGAGATTGCAAAGAAATTTAAAGGGGAGATTAGATCAGATGAATTAAAGTTGATGACAATATAAAAAGAATGGGAACTTTCGATAAAAATACCTCAGACTGAAAATAATTAGAAGATGACTCAGAACCACCTCCCATTGCTCCATTTGCTAAAGCATTCTTTCTGGGTCTTGCATCAGCAATGTATAACTTTCTAAAATTGAGAAAGAATGGGAAAAACGAGGTAAGCCACTGGAGAACATGTTAGGAAATAGATTGAGATGAAGTACTTCTTATAAACAAGCAAATAAAAAAATCAAATCAGAGCATCATGAATCTGGTTTGCCACTACTCAAGTTTCTATCAACATCAAAACACCAGACTTCAGTGGAAAATAATAACAATACAAAGAGCTCCCCATATTTTCAGTGCTAGGTTATATGTATCAAAAAGTGCTCTAGCTTCTCCTAAGCATAGTTTCAGAACATAACATACAAAAGAAAAACATTCCAAATTAACCAATCAAAGAAACGTGAAGACAAGCAGCACAATATCATGCACTGCTAAAATCACTTTAGAATACAACTCTAGAACACACAAAAAATATATAAAAAGAGCGATACAGGACAGAAACAACTGAAAATCATACCTCCTATTCCCCCTTGCACCTCCAAGTTGATCACAAAGTGCAGCAACAAGTTTCTCATCTGCATTGCTGTAGGCTCGTTCAAAAATTTCAAAGAGTCATACATAACCAGGAAAAAGGAAAAGAGGATATATCATGAAAATATTCCTAATGGGTGGTGAAAAAGCAAACTGTCTCACCTCCTCATATTCATCATAAGACCAACCAACGGTTGGGATGAACGTGCAAGGACCGCCCCTGTTTCTGTATAAATAGATGTACAGGTATAAGAATGAAAATCCTGATAATCAAAATAATAATTTCAGTTCCTCCATACCAGGATGACACCAAGATATTACTGGCAAACGACACCTAGCACGAAACGTGGATGCTTGGAGCACTTCTTCCTCGCTACCATTGGACCATGCAAGTATGAGTTATAAAATTCAGATTTAGTTGGCCATGACAAACAGTACTAGTGAGTGACAAGGAAAAGATTATGGATCTCACTGCATAATCTTTCTTTTCTTTTTTTTGTGTCCAATTCCATTCTTTTGCTGCACTGCAATGATTAAGCACCTTACCTAATTGATTTTGGAACAATCATGGCAAATGGATAGCTCTCACACACTGTATAATTTGAGTTAATACTACTGATTCTCCACAAGTCATTAGAAAATGTATATGACCCCTGCTCAATCATTTCCATCGATGCAGAAAAGGAGCCTCTTCCAAGAAGACGAAAATATTCATTCAGAAGTCGAATTTTGGGGTTAAGATTAGTGAATTTGGAAGGCCCACAAGTAAAAGCATAAAGATCCCAGAGTCTTGATGGCTTCGTAGACCTCAACAATGCATCATATATCATCCGCCTCTACACAGTGAAAATAAACAACACACTCTGTTAAGTACATTGTATTAAATTGAGCACTCAAACAGAAGCATGGAATTGAAGAATAGTTTACTAAAAGGATATAAAAAGGGGATAAAGGGCAAGAAAGGTCATAGAGGAATGGATAAATCCAAGATTCAAAAGATCATCCATTTCTCCTTCCATTCATGAATCCATACTCTAATTTGCAGAAAGATAGACATCCACTTTACAAAGGCAGTATTCACTTAGAATTGAAACTGCTTTTGCTGTCAGATTAGTAAAATCAATTAGACAGATGCACTCTTTTTTTCAAACCAGCTAAGCAAAGGATAGGACCATCCCTCAAAAACAGTTAAAGCATTTTGCTGTAACTAGTGAGTTTCCCGGAATAATTATGCTTGAGTTATCCAAAGAGTATATATTGCTAGGAAACTACTAGAAAAGATAAACCACAGAATTGCCACAAATAGAGAATCAATAGCAAGTTATTTGAACTTCTCCCAAAGTTACTTTCAATGACAACATTTTATACATATAAAACGAAAACCATAACATCATAAATCATATTAACAAGAACAGAATAAACTCTATAAAGAGAGGCATTACCTGCTTTGTTCGAGGACGGAAACCAAAGACTATTATTCTCATATCCTTGCCTGTAGAATACAAGAGAAGTCTTAATTCTGTTAGGGTCAAACCAAGGACCACATATACAATAACAACTAGAAACCTCTGAAAATGCTACAGCAAAAGATCAAAAAAGAAAATAAATTATGAGGCAATACGAATAACTTCCATTCCACTGACCAAGTAAAATATAAGTACTGCACACAGATTAGGTATTCAACCACTTTCCATGCCTTGCATGTATAAAGTTTAAATTTTCTATGGGCTAAGCACCATAAACGACAGTCAGCAGAGAACAACCACAGAGCTAAGATATTATCATGCAGCCCAAACGTACACCCCCACCCCCATGGTAATCCCACAGAATGTGTCTATGCATGCAAATACAGAATCACAAAAGCTAACACAGTAAATGACATATAGTAAGAACCTCAGCTCATGTTTATATTTTCTCCCACAATGCAACAAAGTTAAATTGATACAAAATGAGAAATAGATTCAACGAAATGAACCAGTATAATGCATACCAATGACCAGCAGAAGTCGACGGGAAGGGGTCTTGTCTGATTGGCGAGGGGCCGATTGAATCTTAACAACCTAGATACAACCCAGAAAGAAAAATTGCACGCACTGTCAACCAATAAATATGGCTGAATGAAAACCCAGGGTAGAAAATCAAACAAAAATTCTTAACAATAGTTAACACATGCAAAAAACCAGTACCAAATTCATCTGATAAACATACTAAAGAATAACAACTTACAATTTTGTTGAACTTCTCAATTGTTGCCAGTGGAATTGTTCCAAGTGCAATGACATTTTCAGTTCCCTCACTCTTGAAAAGGAATTAAAAAGTAAAATTACGACTTCTTTGTGAAGCATGCATGCAGAATGCAGTAACACGAAGACTACACCTCATTATAATGAAGAAACTTGATTCATTAGCTTCTTACATGTTTGTATGAAAAAATAGCAGGAAAGAGACAAATCTAAAGATGGGATGCAATTGAAGTATGCAACTGAAACAGAGTAATGTTTGAATAAAGAGTTAGAAAGTGCAAAAATTACCAGAAAAATAAGTCGATAGTTAGTCACTATCAAGGTGCCAGCTACATTAGTATTAACAAGCACAACACCATGTCCCTGAAAGCAAAGTCCATATCCAAATGTTGTCCAAAGAAGCCCAACAGTTACAAAAAGAGAACAGGTAAGAAATTTTCTCATCAAATATTGCAGAAATTCTAATCACCGATAAAAGCAAATTCAGTTGCTACAAAAGACACAGCTGAAGAAACAAATGTCAAGTGCATCTACACAATGCTCAATGAGGATGTCCACAGGGCCACACGCATATCATCGCTAACCAAACCATGGCATCATTGGACTTGGACTAAGTTAATTGGCCTGCATGATCTGATTGAGTTAAAATCACTAAGAATATAAAAAGTGCACAGTTAAGTGTCAAGATTCTCCACATAGCCTAGGACATCACATAAAATTGGCTTTATAACTTTTCAACATTTTCCTTTAGAATTTTAAGTACATTCCCGTAAAAGTTGGCAGGGCCTATAAATATCACTTCACTTCCTCTTTAAACTCAACATAGTGTCTTTCAAATGTAAAGATCTAGACAGGTAAGCTTATATTCACTTTCCAAGCCAAACATATGGGCTCGGATTGGCTATACAAACCAGCTAGCTTGCCAAAAAGTGTTCGGGATAGCACTTTGTACATCATGGCTTTAGCAATCCGCCTGGTCTGTATACTCTCAACAAGCCACCCAACCAGACCTTTTGGCAATTTACTACCCATCAAGAAAAGACCCAAGACTTTTTCTTATACTAATTATATATGATGAATCACCCAATCAAGAGATGACCCAAGATAATGTGCTTATACTAATTATATATGACATTGAAATTCAATTCACATAAACAAGAAGCTACTAGAACTACAGCTTCAACAATAAAAGATGCAGTGTGTTTGGTGTCTTTTCGAGATCATAATATAAAGATACCCCATTACAGTTATAGTGGTGGATAAACCACTACTTCCAAAACCAAAATAGTGGTAACCAGAAGAAGTATTGATAAGAGTAAACGATCACTGTTTATTGATCTTCGCAGAGTAACAGCCTTAGTAGAAACTTGCATCTTTAGGGGTAAAACATAGCTGCGTAATTGTGCAGTTGAGTAAGCTCCAATTATGAAGAAATGGGAGTACCAGTTAACTTCTTCTGGTTAATATACATTTATGGAACTTTAACATATTTGCATTGAATTTAGAAAAATCGCTGAATGTTAGAACAGCTGGCAATCTATCATGTCAATATTATAGTCAAACTAAATGGTCACAAACATATGGGTAAACTAAAGACATCAACCAGTACAAGACAAAATCTTTGGTTTGCTTGCCACTAGTGACACATCAAGAAACAAGGTACTTGATCGGCAAATGAAAATCGATGCCACATGGCCTCAAACTAGCATTTAATGAATGTCTATACTTGACTTATAGCAGGAAGAACCAAAGATGCATTCATTCATTTGATCCCAACGTAGTTTCCGTGATCAGTGGGCTTTGCACGGTAACAACCGAACACAACATCAGTGCAAGTTAGAATTTTGATAACTTCTTCTATTCCATCAAAACTAAACTACATTCTTGATGCGTATACCAATTAAACACCACAAACCTAAAAACTCCAAGCAATAAAACTAGAATAGCTTCTGATCCTGAAAGAAAATCAAGAAATTGCACTTGCAGAATCGACTTCAAGAAAAGATAATTCTTGAGAAAGGCAAACCTCGGCGAAAACCCGCTCCGCCTCAAGCAAGCACTTGTAATATGAACGATGGGAAACCGAGCAAGAGAGAGTGTTAGGGTTCTGTTCTCAAACAAAACAAAAGAGACAAATCAATCAAAATGCAGATAAAAAGAAAAAAAAGAAACAAGGACGAAGAAAGTGAGAGAATTGGAGAACCTCAAGCTTAAGCCAGTCGAGTGCATCGTCCCAGCTTCCAGTGTCCTCCTCCAACTTCTCGGAATCACTGGAGGTGTCTCTCAACGACGTCGTTCGGCGAGACCTCGGTGCGGACATTAAAGCCAAACAACGGTTACAGAGAGAGAACGAACAAGAAGGAGAAGAGAGAGAAAGAGAGGGGGGACGATGACAGGAAGATTATAGCGAAATTAGGGAGAGAAAGAGAGGCGTAGGCTTGAGGTTGAGGTTCACTTACCATTCAAAGGAAATGACTTTCCAATCTCTCTCTTGTTTTAAACGTACCCAAAGAAACATTTAAGGCTTCTTATTTAAAATTTAATAACTCAATTAATAAAGAATATTAAATTTTTATGATTATGATAGTATTGAAAATGAGTATAATCTTTATCACAAATGAAACGCTTATGTAATTAATTTGAGAAAATAATTATTTATATATATAATATTTTAATGATTTATTTTGCCTTTCCTCTCCTAGTAATTTTCAATTCAATTTTTTGTAAAATTTCTTAATTTATAATGAAATACGCTATCCATTTTTGTTAAAATTAGTTCTTTTCTTGAAATTGTAAAACAATATTATTTAAATTAAAATTGGATATTTTAAATTAAAAATAATTTTTCATTAAATCATGCTTAAGAGTTCGAGTTTAATTAATTAATATTTTACTGATATAAAATAACAATATATTTAAAAAATTACACAGACTTTTTGTCTTAAATACATTTAATGGTTATATAAATTATAAATAAGGAGAAAATGTCATGTAATTCTTTAAATATCAATCAAATTTTTAATTAAAGTCTTTAAAAATTAAAATTAAAAAATCTTTAAAAAGAAGTTTCAAACTTCAAAATTGATTATTCCATTTGAGTTTTGATGGTAAACCAAAAGAAATGAAGACAAAGATATACCAACAAATGGAGTCCTTTTCCACACATTTTCTAATGTTCCTGTTTGTTTGTTTATGGTTCTGATTGATCATTTTCAACATTATTGTTAACAAAAACTTTTTCCTGTTCCTTTTTGTCATTATCTTTGGGTTAAAAGAATACATGTAACAACAGATTTTAGTTTAACATGCCATGCCTCATCTAAGTAGTATCTTATCCAAGAAAAGAAGAAGAGATGTGATAGAGAGGAAAGTTGTTCATAACAGAACAAGACAAGAAAATGAAAATGTCCCTATCGTGGTTAAGTATTTCAAAGAAAAAAGGACAGATGATTGACTTGATGCATTGCATGTACAGTTAGTGACAGAAAACCAGGATTTAAAGAGAAAATTAAACCTGTATTTAGGGAAGTTACCCACCATTTTGTTAACGACATCATTTCGTCACAAAACAAATTGGTTTGGGTTGCTTAGCAGAGCCGGACCAAAATTATCATCCTTGATTATGTACAAATACAATCAATACATGAACAAATACAATCAATACATGAAGATATAACAACAGTATCAGTGAGACTAGGAACTGCATTCATTACAGCTTATCAAAACATCGGCATTTTGTCTGATACGCTCTGAACTAGTTTAGGTTGCTCAGTCAGCCAGACCAAAATTGTCATCCTGATTATCTACAAGTACAATCAACAGCCATGAAGATATAACAACAGTGTCACTGAGAATATGAACTGCATTCATTACCAACAATATCATAAAATCACTTCCACGGAATAGTCAATGAAACAGCTAAAAAGAAATGATCTTGCCAGAAGTTAGCTGCGTGGAACTGACAAGTTTATTGCCATTGCCATTCTGGCGAGTGCAAAATTGAGAAGTTCAAGACCAAGACGTGTTTAAGAAACCTGATAATAGACAAAGCAGGTTTATTACAACCAAGTCATACATACAACAATATTACTAAAACCAGAATGTTCATCTCAATGCAAATAGTTATAACTCGTACAAAACAAATTTACAATAAACAGAGGTAGGTATTTCTTCTGAATATATACAAATTACCGAACAGCAGCATAATAAGACTACATTAGCTTACAAAATGGATAAAGCAGCCACTTTCTTTAAGCAACTAATAGAGGAAAATCTCCACTCATAAGTAAAGGTAAAACCTAGCTAGCTATGTGGGAGCTCAAATATAATTTCAACCGACTGATAATACTACGTGGTATAAGAAATTCCAGTGAAGACCCGGCCTTGATCTCCTCAGCAGAAGGAGCGTAAACAAAATGTATGCATTGAATTGAGAAGCCTCATAGACTAGGAAAGGTGCCAGCATCTCGGGCATTGGCAAACCTGGAATCCATTTGATGGGAGTGCAACCAGGATTTTGCCAGTGATGTCAACAACTATGACAGCAGTTCTATTTATCTAACTCCGTAAATTCATCAAATACCTTATTGCCAGCACACTCCTTCAAAGCTTTGGCATTGAGTTCCCGCCCGAGTCTCCAGACATAATTTAGGCCAACCAGAAGCTCAGTTATCGTCGCTTCTGTTTTTTCTTGGTTTGCAAAGTAAAGGGTCTGTACAAGAAGCACATTTGTCCTAGAGACAAAGTTTTGTTGCTCAAAACTACGCTCTGATTGCCATTTTATCATGTTATGAGCAAGTGGTGCCAACCATTCCAAAATTGACGCCATTGCCTCAGTCCACTCTCCTGCAAGCACAGTATCATAAGCTGATGAAGCCAAGTTTTTTGAGTATGGCTTTAGTCTATCCCTCAGAGCAGATCTTACACTTTCTGGTAACATATTGTAGAGGTCATCTCTGGCGTCATGGCCAATCAAGTGAGGAGATGCAGCTAGTTTCTCAATTACAATAATAACATTTGCATAATGCAGTGCTAAAGCAGCAGCTCCAAGGGTGTCCGGAAGAGCAGCCAGTAACTTACTTTGGTAGTTGAATATTGATGGGCTGGAATGAGTTAGACTGCTCTGAGGAGGATGTTCAGAATTACTTTCGTTGGATACATCAAGAATTCCAGATTGAATACCAGCTGAACTAATGTGACAGTTGGCCACAGGTGAATTGTTTCCTGCTGCCATGCATCCTTTAAATGGTCCAACTTGAGTGAGCCGATTTGCTGTTGAATGTGGTGTCTTTATATGAGGAGAAGGCGATCGAATAGACCGCCAAATTTTCTTGCTTCTTTTATTTGTACTAGAGATTGGACCTGACATTGCAATTGGTCTCTCAATTGGACCAGAAAAGAAGTGTGCATTGGTATTCCTTCCAGAACTATGGCCTGACTTGGTGGCTGAGCTACCAAGGGGCCCTGAATGGAAGTTGTTGGTCATATTTGACTTTCTAACCGGGCCTGATTTCAGAGGGAACTTGTCAAGGGGGCCAGAAGAGAATCTGGGAATACCAGCATTTTCAGATGGGTGCACAGGAGGACGCAATAATGCAGAAACTGACTGACTGCTATAGATATAATCAGAATCTGGAACACTTGAGTCTCCAGAACAAACCACGGGATAATATCCAAACAAATTATTGATTCTACTGAATATTGTGAACAGTGATTTTACTAAAAGATAAACTGCATAATCATAAGTTCTATTCCAAAGTGAGATTTCCCTCAGATTCTTCACCTCCTGCTGCTTCCAAACAAGCTTCTTTTGATAGTCGAGTAAATTATCTGGTTCAGGGTTGTTGCCCTTCATTCTCCTCACAGTTTGTTCAAGGTCCGCAAGCATTTCCATTTCCTGATGCAGAGTAGCATTGACCGAAACAAAATGTTCCATCTTCTTAACCTTTTTGTCCATCTTCTTACATGTAAACGTCCATCCATATGGGTCAGCACCAATCTTGAGCAATTCATCGAAAACATGCTCAAAACTCTTCAAACTAGGATCACTACATTTCTTTGAGATTCTAGCTACAGATTTAGCCACATGTACCGTGCTCTCAATCATTTCAGCACGAATCAACCCACCAATAAATTCCTCATCTTCTGATACAAGCTTCTTAATCCCAGCAGAATTTTGTATCTCATCTCTCAACTTAGAAATCTGTTTATCGCTTAAAGACTGCCATAGGTGGACTACCTTAGACATCAAGCTTGCAACTTCAAACGCCAAAACTCCAATCGATGCCTTCTCAGGAACAGATTCATGCTTTCGTGGGATCTTCCACAGGCTACGAAACCAAGACTCAGCAACCATTTCTCACCTTGATAACCCACCTGGAATTACAGTAACAGAATCAAATTTCACCAAACAAACTCAGACAATGCTTGCATCTCAAAGCTAATACCTTCTATAAACAACCAATCAAGATATGACTAATCAAGACTATGTGCCAAAATAAAAACAAGGACCAAACTCATTCTAAAAAACGAATCTTTAGAATACCCTTTTGTCCAAAACGAATCTCCAATCTCAAAAAAAAAAACTGAATAATAGAAAAGAGCAAGCAAGATTTTAAAATCCAACAACTATCTCCCAACTGAGCCTTCTACTCAATTAGAATTCCGTAGTAAATCAATCCGACTAAGCAATGATGTAAACACAAAAAGTAAAGGCACCAAACTCAATCAGATTAGCTCAAATAACCACGTCCAGAACCAAATCTCAAAATTCAACAAATCAACGCATTCTAAACTAGAAAAAGAGAAGTGGGTAGTGACTTACTGATCACATGAACT
The DNA here is from genome assembly GCA_027478495.1 of Erythroxylum alaternifolium. Taxonomy (NCBI): domain Eukaryota; kingdom Viridiplantae; phylum Streptophyta; class Magnoliopsida; order Malpighiales; family Erythroxylaceae; genus Erythroxylum; species Erythroxylum alaternifolium. Next base: position 51,645,435 of record JANIIA010000003.1, on the reverse strand, counting down.
GGAATGAGTATAATGGAGAGAGAGGAAGAAGCAGACTAAGAAGACTTTGAGAGGTCACATGAAATCGATAGAGATAAAAAGAAGGGTCCAAAGTGAGTAGATTTCATCAAAAGATTAAAAAGTGATACCACTTCCACTAGTCTCAAATAATTCTCCCTTCTTTCATATTTCTTTTTGGTCCCTTTTCTTTCTCTTATTTCGATTTCAACCCCTAATATTTACCTTTATTCACTTTTGACCCATCTTCCTCAATCACATTTTTGTAATTACATTTTTTGTATCTTAGTTTATATAATTGCTTTCTAACGTCCTCATATTTTCAAAAATATTTAGCTTAAATGTTTACTAAAAAATAATTTATGTAATTACTCTCTCATTTCTAAATATATTTTAAGTATTATAATTAAATGAAAATGCTTATATTTTCTATTATAATATGGACTTATAGTGTCAATAATTATCTTTTTATGAGAATCATTGTAGATTTTTCTAATTTAAAATATGATTTTCATATATTTGAGGTATAAGAGAATTAATAAATTAGAGACTTATAATTTGTCGAAAGTATTTGAAATATACAAATTTTCGGAGCAAAAAAGAGAAATGTAAAGATAAGGGTAAATACTATATGAGGACTTATTTCCAAGGATACAATTGCAAATATAGTAAAGAAGAAAGTTGGATCTATCACGATCATTAATGGCAACAACGCGGAAACTGCCTTTTGACATAATTAACCTTTAAATCCAATCGAACTATCCAATTACTTGCAACCGGGTCTGAACCGACATTCCTCAACCAGACAATAGGACAATGTGAGAACTAAGAATTAAAGATAATTATGCTTTTTATTATTATTATTATTATTATTATTATTATTATATAACAACGAAAAGTATACTGTCAACGCCAACAAACAACAACAACCTAACGAATATCTAACTATCTTAAAATATGAGGGGTTTAAAAATATGCAGTCTTACTCTTAACTAATAGAAAAGTTGTTTTTAATCAAAAAATTCATTATTTTCAAATTTATAGAGAATAATTTTTAGTAGTACATGATAATAATTTGTAAATTATATGAAAATAATAAAGTATTTGGTAAATAAAAAGATGTCTGGAAAATAATATCTAATAAAATTATTTTGTTGTAAATTTCGAAAAATTGAAATGAAGGTTTTACAAACTTATTATCTCTTATTGGTTATTATAAGGGCTACAAACAGAAATAAATTATATCGATCTTATTCCTATTTATATTAACAATTTTACTTTTTTATAAATATTAAAATCAAAATTCAAGTTATTTTGATAGTTAAATAACAAAATATTGAATTTAATCATTGATCCAATTTTCATTGTTTGAAAAAATATTGACAAATTTTACTTATTTATAGAAATGATAACTAAAATTCAATATCTATTTATATTAATTTCATATAAATTTTTGATAATAAAACATCAAATTTAATATTAAGCTTGACAATTAAGTTCAGGTCTGATTCACTTTGATCAGACTCGAACTTTTTTTTATTTGTAGACTTCAAATTAAGTTTAGACTCGAAATGTTCAACTTAAAGCCCGAAAGTTTTAGAGAAAACAATATTATTTTAAATAAATCAAGCTCAAATTGTGTGCTTCAAATTCTCTTTAGACCGGATCGAACTTTATGTCATTCTTATTTAATATGGATGTCAAAATCAGCTTGGTCCGACCCGTATTTTAATCAGGGTTGACTGGACCACAGGTCGAAGTTGGGCAAGCCACAGACTGGTTTATCTCGGCCGTAGCTCGATTGTTACTTTCAAAATAACTTCATTTTAGAAATTTTTTTTTAAACACTAATGGGTCGAGCCATTGACCACTGGCTACCATGGCTCGAGGTCGAGCCCCCGGCCTGTCGACATCTCTACTATTTAAGATAAATAGAGGTATTTTGTTGGTTGTTTAACAAACTATTCATGATAGTCTAGTATTCATAACGAATCTTTCCCTCTTTTGCCAACTTTGGAGCATAATAAAGAAACAAACTATTATTTTATATATTTTAAGTTGGTTAGTATGCTTATATTTTATATTTACACTATTATTTATAGTCTAGATTCCTCATAAGCATATTCAAGACATTTTCAAAGACTCCTATAGAATATGAGAATCCACGAAAAAGAAAAAGATATCTTTTTTTTTTGGTGGGTTTGGTTCAAGTTTTTCAAAAGATTCTCTAAAGTTTTGCTAAGTCATAGAGCTTTATTTCAAATCACATGTATTTCCTTACTCCTTAAGGAGTGAGTCTTTTAGAATTTTAAATTATTAGTTCATCGAATAAATCATGTTTTTTACATATAAATTTAATTAAAAATACATTTAATAATATATTTATAAGTTATTCTATACATTTAATAATATATTTATAAGTTATTCTATACATTTAATAATATATTTAATGTACTAATTAAGAGTTTCTAACTTTTTATTTTTTATTATGACTTTTTATCTTATATTAAGACACAAGTAATTAGTTTTTTATTGTATTTGTGAAAATTTTGTCAATTAATTAATTTACGAGCCTTCTTCTATCGTTAGCTTTTTTTATTTATAGACTCCTCATTATATAGTAAAAATAATAGGCTTAACTTAAATTTAATTTAAAATATTGGAATAATATATTAATTGTATAATATCAATGATTAAAAAATTCAATCAGTTCAGTTAGTTCAGTTTAAAATTTTTTGAACTGTTTAACTTTTCGGTTTAGTTTTTAACTTTATTAATTACTCTTGTTGTCAAAAACTAATCAGTTTATTCATTATCGGTTAATTTTTGTAAATTAATAAGTTTTATAAATTAAAATAAATTAACTAATTTTTATTTAATAGTCTCTTTTTTAAATTAAACTTCAAATTCTTCAACAGAATTATATTTATCTTCTTTAATTTTAAGCTTTAGTCGATTTTATGACAATTTAATACTGTTTGAACTTTTTAAATCTTAAATATTTTGTCTTACCTGTTTAATTTCTGGTTTAGCTTTTAAAACATTGTCTAATACTATTTTGTTTATAGTAAAAATAATAGGCTTAACTTAAAATTAATTTAAAAGATTGGAATAATATATTAATTATCTAATACTAATGATTAAAAAACTTAATCAGTTCAACCGATTCAATCATAAAAGCTTTGAATCCTCTAATATTTCGGTTCGATTTCAACTTTATTAATAACTCTTGTTATTAAAAATCAATTAATGTATTAATTGATCGGTCAATTTTTACAAATTAATAAATTCTTATAGATTAAAATAAATCAACTAATTTTCATTTAATAATCTCTTTTTTCAATTAAACTTCAAATTCTTCAACAGGATCATATTTAACTTCTTTAATTTTATTTAAACTTTAACCGGTTTTATGACGATTTAATACCGTTTGAACTTTTTAACCCTTAAATTTTTTGTCTTACCGGTTTAACTTTTGGTTTAATTTTTAAAACAGTGTCTAATACTATTTTGTTTATAGTTAAAAAACAAATCTAATGGAGACAATTTATCAATTAAATAGGGATAAAATTGCATATTTTTAGACATTATTATTATTATTATTGTCGATGTATTTTTTATTTAAAAATAAATTCTCAGAACTTTAAGAGCCCCATTTTCAATATTAGAAAAAATAAGAATATATCAGAAGGAGATTAGGCGAGGTGTTTCTTTTAAGACTTGTTATGATTAAGTTTGACTAGGTAGGTACAAAGGTACAGCATATGTTTGCTGTCTGATGCCTTAAAAAAGGGTTTAGTCATAATGTCCTAAAGTTTAGGATTCTAAGAGAAGTTAAAAGAGAATATGCAAAGCAAAATAATCCTATCTAGGTGGGCTTGATAAGCTTGAAATGAAGCCCATTTATAAAACTTTTTGAAATAATCACTTCAACTATTGTCATGATTAACATAGACTTATTATCTTTATTGAGCTTTTCACTATTCCGATGGACACTTCGCAAGCTAATAAGGCGTTAACAATGACATACATGTCAATTTTAGTTTTAATTCAATACAAATTAATTTAGATAAATAATACTATTTTATCTAAATAAGTGGATTGAATTTTAGAAAGCGTAACTCTACTAGGTGGATTTAATTTTAATTAAGGATGTCAATGAGATAGATAGAACTCGAGTTTAAAATTTCGTTATCAAATTTAAAATCAATTGCAACTGACCCAATTTTAATAAATTTATTTTAAAAATTAAATTTAACTTTTTTAATGAAAAAAGTAAAATTTGAGTTAAATTAAAATGATCACCTCAAAATCAAACTTAATTTGAAGTTTGAAATTAAAAAAATTCCAATTCAAATCAAATTCCAATTTTGACTCAAAACTCAATCTAGTCTTAGACATCTGAGCTCAAGCTCGAGCTTGATTAGGGTCTAACAAGTCGACTCAAAAATTTCGATTCAAATCGGACCCATTACTGACCTATCTGTCATCCCTACAATTAATTTCCATCATAACCAAATTAAACCATATTTTTACCTCAATATAACATCATTTTATGTGCAAACAAAAACTTTTATGACCAATGAGAACAAATCTTCTACTTTTAAGAACCCAGTTCTCTAATTCGCTTTAATCTCAACCATCTGATACAATAAATGGGATAGTTGAAAACAAAAAGGTACCGGAATAGAAGATTTGTTCCCCTTGGTAATTCTTACAGGTCTTATAGAAGAATCAACTCAAAAAGTTAGTTTGAAGGGTAAGAGAGCCCATAAACCTATAAACTTCACGTCTCTTTTATTACTGATATGAGACAATTAAACTGTAACATCTCACCACGCTTCATAGCCCAAGCACCAACAGGGTGGTTGTGCGTTACCTTTTATAGTACCAAGCGAACACCGCTATACCGGCATCACCACCCACGTACTCACTGGTTGGCTATGTAATAGACTTTTTCTAGCTTCGGGCAAATATTGCAATGCTGGCGTCATCACCAGTGGGCATAGCACGAGAACTTAAAAGAGCGATGTTTGCTCTGATACTAATTATTACAAGTCTTACGAGAGAACCAATTCTAAAAGTTAGCTTGAAGAGTGAAAGAGCCTATAAATCTCATGTCTCTTTTATTATCAATATGAGACAATTAGACAATAATATCTCATCATACTTTATAGCCCAGACACCAACAAGTTAATTATGCACTAGACATTTTCTAGCCTTGGGCGAACACGCTATACCAGCATTACCACTTTTGTACCTACAGACCGACTATACACTAGACTTTTTCTAGCATTGGCCGAATACTGCGTTGCTGATGTCACCACCTATGGGCATGGTATATGAACTTGATGGACTTGACGGAGTGATATTAGCTTTGATACTAATTATTTAAGGTCTTATGAAAACTAACCTCAAAGCTAGCTTGAAAAATAGAAGAGCCTGGAAGCCTATAAATCCAATGTCTGTTTCGTTACCCATGCAAGACAATTAGATTGTAACAGTAATCTTCGTCAAACTCCCTCGGACAAATTTTGTAAGTCCCACTTGGCCTTTCAGTACATCAAAATTTCCTAAACCTGTCATATTCTGGGACAAGACGAGACAAAGGGAATTCTGTCCACCTCAAGTAGACAGCGATTTTGCGGTACCTGAGTATTTCAGAAACTACCCTTTCACCACCGCAGTAGAATTCCTCTTTTGCTATGCACGTAATTTTAGTAAAGTAAGTCCACAAAAGTGGACAAATAAATAGCAATAGGGTATGTTCTTTCAGAAGTAAGCATGACGACGGCTTGGTTAGAGCCCCGTTAATTTTTTAAAAAAATTAAAAATACAAAAATAATGTTGTTTTACTTGTTTGAAAAGGTCGAGTCTTGGGTCATGTAAGGCTTAAGCAGATCTTAAGTTGAGCTCGGAGGCAATTTCCACCTCTTTTCAAAAGTACTCTTGCCTCTTGACTTCAACTCGAAGAGTGCTTCGACGTCAATTACTTTATTTGCTTCAGGCACAATGAAAATAAGAAATGATATGTTACTGGAATTTTAATTGTTTTTAGATATTTATTAATTATGAGATTTCTAAAAATTAAAATTAAAAAAATTGAGTTAAATTAAAATTAATAATAATAATAAAAGTTAAATTAAATATATAATTAACTAGAAAGAAAATTAATAAGAAAAAATAGATTCTTATCTTTATAGATGAGGTTCTTATTAGACATCTAAAAATGAAATCAAAATTTTGTATTCAAACATATTTAAATTAGGTTTGAACCAAACTTCAATAAAAAGAATTTCAATTTGATCAACAAGTATATGTGATTTTTTAATATATATATAATACATACATACTTTGATTAAAATGTAATTTTTTAAAACAAACTTAAATTATAAATTACTTACTCAGATCATATCAGTTTTGAATATAATTAAAGTACGGACATGCTTGAATTAAAATATTAAATTTTAAATTAAAAGCTAGTTACTCAAATTAAATTGAATTTAAATTTAGAAAAGATATTTTAAATTTTTTGATTTAAGCCTAATTCATCCTATTGCTGCGTTCCATTATTTTTTGAGAAATAAAAAATTTCATTGAAATATAAGAGAAGTATACAGTTGATCATGTGAGATAGACCCACTTGAAATTACAAGAGAGACTTTGGTAGCAAACGACATTGATTAGAACAATCTTTTTTTTGCCAGAGCTCTTCAACTATCTTTCTTTTGGACCTTTAAGGAGACCAACTCAAACTTGGGGAATCTAGAAATTCTGAAAGGTATTTTAGAGTATATGTTTTCATATTTCCTTTTCTGGATGAGTGGTCCTTTTCTAATTCCTCTAACTAACTACTCTTTAGACTATTCTTAGTTGACCCAAAGAGGATCCTAAGGCTAAAATTGTATTTTAACGAGAAAGTAGGTCTCAGGTTCACGTGATATCGAAGTCTATTGCTATATATTTCACACTTACCGAGTGAGGTCACTTGTCATACGAGAGTATGGTCCACTTTTTATTTTAAAAAATAAATATAATGTTTATATCAATATTGATATGAGAAGTTAATCTTGTTTAACTTTTCATCTATTTAAGACTTGTTTAAAAAGTTCTGAAAATATTAAACACTTTAAAATATTAGGGAGCGATTAGTTTGTACGGGAGAATAATAATAGAAATGAGAATAAATATAGTAAACAATAGAATTGATAGTATCATTATGATTATAAAGATTGGTTAAAAGGAATGAATGATTACTATTATTATTATTATTGACAATGGTTAGATTGTAAAAAAATTGAGAAATAAAAATTTATTATATTTTAATTAACTATATTGTAATTAATTAATTACAATATGTTGATTAGTTAAAATATTGTAATTAATTTTAATTAATTAATTATAATTATAATATTTTAATCAATTAATGAATTATATTTTAATTAATTATATTGTAGTTAATTAATGAATAATTAATTAATTACAATATTTTAATTAATTAATAATTATATTTTAATTACTTATATTATAACAAATTAAATAATTATATTTTAATTAATTAATAATAATATTTTAATTAATAATATTATAATTAATTATATTTTAGTTAATGAATGAATTATATTTTAATTAATTATATTGTATTTAATTAA
>JANIIA010000003.1:51607264-51633624 GCA_027478495.1 Erythroxylum alaternifolium | reverse complement strand
ACCCAAATACCTTGATGACTATGTCCTCCATGTCTCTGCTCATTATTCCACTTCTGTCCCTGATAATGCTAACCACATCTTCAAGTTTGTAGATCCTTTAGGAACAGTAGAAGCCGAGGAGTCAAGCTTTCATGTTACATATAAGCAAGGCTACAAGGAATTCATAGGCAATGCCTCTACTGTTTTGGAACCACTATCCTATGAAACAACAAGTCAAGAACAGCAGTGGGTGGACTCCATGAATGCACAACTAGTAGCTCTAGAAGCCAACCAAACTTGGGTTTTGACACAGTTACCTAAAGGGAAGAGGGCTATAACATCCAAGTGGGTTTACAAAGTGAAGTACAATCCAGATGGCACAGTAGACAAATTGAAGTCAAGATTGGTAGCAAAGGGGTCAACCAACAAGAAGGAGTGGACTATTCGGAGGTATTCTCTACTGTAGCTATGGTTGTAACAATTCGGACTCTCCTAGCTATAGCTACTGTTATGAAATAGCCTATCCCACAATGTGACATAAATGATGCTTACTTACACGGACAATTAGAGGAAGAACTCTACATACTACCACCGTAAGGTTACAAGAAGGCACAAGCAGAAGAAGTTTGCAAGCTACTGAAGTCCATTTATGGCCTCAAACAAGCAGGCAGGCAGTGTCACAAGAAATTAACTACGAAACTAACAGATATGGGGTTCAATAAATCAGAAGTAGATCATTGCTTATACACTAGAGGCGAAGGTATCAATTTCATTGCCATCATTATCTATGTGGACGACATCCTAATCACTAGGGCAACAAAGGAGCTTTTAAATACAGTCAAGTTAACCCTACACAAAGCATTCACAATTAAGGACCTAGGATATGCAAAGTTCTTCCTAGGCGTTGAAATTGCAAGATCAAAGGAAGGGATGATCCTCAGTCAAGGTAAGTATATCAGGGATATTCTACAAGAAACAAACCTACTCAACTGTAAGGCATGCATAACACTGATAGTCCCAGGACAAAGCTTACCCTTGACGATGGTGAGCCTCTCAAAGATCCAGAACGTTATAGAAGACTCGTCGGACGACTCCAATACTTGAACTTCACTAGATTCGACCTTACCTATATCACACAACAGCTCAGTCAGTTCATGAAAACCCCCAGACAGCCCCACTGGGAAGCTGTCAAACACGTACTTAAGTATCTCAAAGGGACACAAAATCAGGGCTTGTTTTATGTGACAAAGACAAACCTACAACTCACCGCTTATTCCGATTCGGACTGGGCAAGCTGTGTATTTAGTAGAAGATCCTTAACTAGCTATTGCATTTTTCTCGGTCGATCTCTGATCTCCTAGAAAACAAAGAAACAATCGACTGTCAGTAGATCTTCGGCGGAGGCCGAATACAGAAGTCTAGCTTCCACCACACGCAAGTTAAAATGGATCGTTGAACTTTTAAAATGTTTTCAAATCACCAAACAAGACGCCATAGCTCCATTCTGTGACAACCAAGCAGCAATTCACATCTCGAAGAACCTCGTCTTCCACGAAAAGACCAAACACCTGGAGATTGACCTTCACCTGGTGTGCGACACGGTGAATCTAGGGTTCCTAAGCCTCTAACATGTTCGAAGTCAGCATCAACTGGCCGACTTATTCACAAAGCCATTTACCGCACGCGTATTTACCGCTTTACTTCTCAAGTTCGGATCCGTTCTCTTCGGGGCTCCAACTTGAAGGGGGTGTTAAAGACCCAAGACACATTACGAGGGACCCACCCATAATTTAATAAACTCACGCACCACCACAGAACATTTCACTTGTTCTCTTTCCTTGCTGTATTTGTACAACGTTTTAATGTTTTATTCCCCCAGTTGTCATTCTGTTACAAAAGCTTCTAGAATGTAGACGTAGCCAATAGAATTTCATTGGCTTTCCATATATAGTTTTCCATTCTGCATACACTGATATATGATGAAATAAAATTGTTTCTTCATCTACCCTAGTGAACTTTTCAGAATTATTAAAATATATCGAATAAGAAATTTTAAAACTGAACCAAAAGATTGGACGGTTTAAGATTTTTAAAGTTAAACCGATCAAATCGGTCGAATTTTTTAACCATTAATTTAAACCAATAAAGTAAATAAAAATTCCTAGCTTAAACAAAATTGTAGACTAACTTTCAACGAGGTGGTACGACCGGTCCAGATTGTCTTTCATCGTGTTTGTTCTTGTATGTACCTATTAATCTAAAGATCCCATGTTCAAGTCGTGATTAAATGATGTATTTACCTTAATGATTTAGAGGAGTGAAAATATGTTATATCTATAAATATTTAAACTAAATTTATTTAATTTGAAGCTGTTCATTCTTAATTAAAACTTTGGTTATTTTACTATAATTAACCTAATAAATTAATATTTATGCTTATCTTAAACAAAATTGTAAATTAACTTTCAAGAAGGTGATTCACCTAGTTGAATTTGTCTTTCATCGAATGTGTTATTCGTGCATCGACTGGTTTAAAGATTTCAAGTTCAAGTCGACCATATTTTACTTTTAACTATTTGCGGGAGATTTAAAGTGGGAATATGTGTATTTATAAATATTATTATATCAAATTTATTATTTAATCTTAATTAATTAATTTATTAAATATTTTATTTAAAATATACAATTTATAGATTAGCGTTCGACGTTTGTATTCCTTTAGTTTGGCTGGATATGCTTTGTATTCCACCAGGTCAAACCAGAATATGAATACCGAAGAGTCTAAAAGCTGACGTACGTCTGTAGAATTATAGTGATAGTAACTTGTTTCGATATCATACAATGAACCCTATCTTGCTCTCGTCGAAGTACTTACATGCATGACGTGTGTATGGTGGATCAAATAAAAGCGATGTTTTGTGTAATATCATAATTATAAATATGTTTCATTTTTATAATTTATTATAATATAATCATTTAACTAAATCACTTTTATTTATAATTGAATTGGATGATTAACTTAAAATTGGATTAGTATATATAACTAAATCACTTTTTTATATTTTTTTTGAAGAATAAATCACTTTTATTTATAATTGAATTGGATGATTAACTTAAAATTGGATTAGTATATATGATTATCTTTCTCATTTGGTTTAATTATTCAACAAGAACCACTTATTGAATTATATTAAACATTCTTAAGGCTCAACTGGTCGTTTACTTTTTTAATTTGCTAGAGGCATTGCATGTTCAGATTTAAAATTCCATATACTTAGGCTGGTTTATGCATATTTAGACATAGAAGTTGCAAAAGTCAAGTGCTTTGGTTCAGCTGATTAAGTCGTACTTATATTTGTCATCACTAACTCCAGTATATTTGGTAATCAAAACCAACTCGTATGATGTGAAAACTGTCGGACCACCGCAACTTATTAGATCATGCATGGTGTAAATTTATACTAGACATATAAATCTAGGAGAGTTTTGATGTGCAATTAGTTGAATAGAGAGTTGTGATTTTAAATTATCAGTCATTAATTCCTAGGTCATTTCAGACGTTTGATTCTTTAAATCTAAGTTACGGATATAAATTAAAGTTATAACCAATTAGTCTATTAGATAATAAATTTTTACATTTTTTATTTTATATTCAATCTTTTAAAAATTTTAATTAAAATTTGAAAATATGAAAAATCAAATAATAATTTAGGTGACTAATATGTTTTATTATAAGAAAATCACAAATTATGTTGATAAAGATGGAGAGTCACGTAACTCTTCTAAATATTAATTTTTACGTCATTCATCAACCACATTAACAAAATATTTATAGAAATAATCTTTAAATTCAATTGTTCGATTTTTTTTTTACGTTTAAACACTTAAAAATAGAAATTTTGAAAAATTTTAATTTGTTATCCTTATAATAAATATTAGCAACTACGTTAAGTACTCTTTAAATATTTAACCTTATTATATAAATTGAACATAAATTTATCAAACTGGTTTGAATATAGTCTATCAAACATCTAGAGAGGTGATTTCTAATTGTAAAAGCAATCATTCTAGGAATCTCACCAGAAGAAAATATTTCAAAAGGCTTCACTAAAGCAAACTTGCACTAAGAAAAAGCCTTTATCTTAATGTCAAGAGAAATGACGAAATACTTTATTTATTGGACCAAATGTCTTCTTAGATTCCTAATCACTCTATTCCAACATACCTACTATATAAATATTATGTTGTGGACTTAGCTAGTTAATTTATTACTATTTGTGACCGAAGTGGATCTTATGTAATCCCTTTGTTCCAAGATTCAATGCATTCTGATCTTGTTTTAAGTTTTTGATTATGATTTGAGGGCTCTCAATAAAGAAAAAGGAGCATATGATTTTGCCGGTATAGATTTTTCTTGACTTCAATGCTCCAAATATTTAAAAAAGCTTTATACTTGACAATTTCAAAGTTAGTATAAGCATGAAAGTGGATTTGAAGCGATAAGAGTGATTTATCTTCTTTTATATACACCAATTTTTGTTTTCTTAGAAAATTTATAGCGATTAAAAGACATAGACCATTTTATAGTTTATTAGAAAATTTTCTTAATCTTTAAATTCTTGAAATTTTTTTGTAAATTTTAATTTTTTAAAAAATATTATGTTAAAATTAAGTTTTAAAAAATAAAACACATATGATATAAATATCATACATAGAATGATCAAATGTCAGTAACATGATAACTCAATTCAATTCTTAAAATTAACTAGAATTAATTAACCTTGACTTAAATTAATCATTTTAAAAAATTATAATAAAATAGTAAGTAAAGTCGGGTTTAATTAGGTTGATTCAAGTTTAAGACTTGAATTAGATCATTACGTAAGCAACATTTGGTTGGTCCTTATGTAATGTTTATGTTATATGTATTTTATCGTTAATTTTTAACTGACGTTTATAAAAGAAGAAAATTTTTTATTTTAAATATATTTTATAATTTTATAATTAAAAATTAAAGAATTTTTCTAAAATTTTTTAAACCACGTAACAGCTACGTATCTTTTACTCATTCCTACACGTACATTGATCCCATGTCTTGAAGTCAGACAAAAATAAAAAAAGACAGGATATGAATTAAATCTGAATTGAGATGAGTGTTATGACTAATGCAGGATATGGGTTCTTATGTCTCTCGACAAAGAATGGACTGAAATAGATCACAAAATGCTCAAATGCTTGAAAATTTCTGCACCTGACAATTTCAAAGTCTACACCAAATTACTTCACACAATTTCTAAAGTGGAGCCAGTCACTGATTCTGATTAATGAGTATAGTTAGGAAGATCTTTTAGATTGCAAATTTATTATAAAATAACAATCTTTTTAATCCACGTTTTTCCTCCACTCAAGTTCACACTTCACATGAGAGAATTTCTTTACTCCATAAGGGTCAATGTTTTGTTGATGGAGGTGGATATAATAAATGATTGAAGCAAGAAGGTTTCAAGAGATCAAGAGTTGGATGTTCGTGTTAGTTTGTCTAAGAAAAACTAATAGGTTCTGTAAAATTAAAAAGTTCAACAAAAAATTCTTAATTGAACGAAACAGATTACTAATGAATTGATAATTAATTATAATTCGTCTTGAAAAATATAACGTATTCTCCACATTCATAATAATCACTACAAATAATGGCTTTTAAATTAGAGTAAAAAAGAAAGAGGAACTATTACAAAATGTATTATATTTTATGTAACTTTAGATTAAACTTGATTACAAGTTTACCAATATTTTAATTATCGGACTAAAAGTTAAACCGGTAGACAAGAGGTTTAAGATTTAAAAGATTAAATTGATATTAGATCGTTATAAAACTAGCTACAGATTAAATAAAATTAAAAAATTTTAAATATGATTTAAAGAAATTATTGTTACCTATTTAAAAATTTAAAGTTTAATTAAAAAAGAGTTATTAAATGAAAATTAATTGATTTATTTTAGTTTATAAGAATTTATTAATTTATGAGATTAATTAATAAATTGAATTATTTTTAACAACAAGAGATATTAAAGTAAATCGAACCGAAAAATTAAAAATCGCAATAAAAAATTGGACAGTTCAAGCTTTTAAGATTAAACAGCCGAGTCGGTTGAGTTTTTTAATAATTGATTTTTATGTTAAATAGATATAAAAGGCAACATAGATATTTGTAATAATTAAATATAAGCATATCAGTAAAGAGATTTAGATTTAAAAATTAGAAATAAAAATACAAAATGAATTAGATAAAAAGTTTAATGAAGTATATAAGCAATTTTTCGACACTGCAAGTTTCAGAAACATATACAAAGACACGAATTTAGAATTTTTCATAGTACATTTCGAATATAATTCGCAGCATTCATTGCCTATCTCAAAAGGGCTTAGAAGTGAAAGGAGATAAGTAGTGGCAATTAATTGATTCAGGTCCGAGCAGCCAGAACCTAATATTTGGCCAGAGTTAAATAGCTGAAATGAGTTAAATATAATTTAATTAGTTAATTTTAAATAAACTTAATCCAAAAAGACTTTTAAATTCGATTGAGGTCGAATGTTCAAAAACGAACTCGATTGATCTCAATGATTTGGAATGAGCCAAGCCCAACTAGACTCTGTTAAGATATTAGTTATTTATTTTTAGTCTTGCCAGTTGTCATAAGCACATTTATTTTTTTTTCTGTTTATGTATAAATACTATTTCGTATCTTCTGGAATAGGTGAACAGTTACATTCATTCGTTCGTAACCTTCTTGTATCTTCTTCTTCTTCCTTCTATACTTTTTCACACTTCTTTTCCAGGTTCAACGTTCTTGTTCTCTCTAGGAAACATACCGATCCTGCACACCAACAATCCTGAAGTTGTAAGAGAAATGAGCAAGTGCACTTCTTTGAACTTAGGCAAGCCTTCGTATCAACTAAAGGAACGAGGTGCTCTACTAGGCCGAGGCATTCTCACCTCAAATGGTACAGAATGGGCTCACCAGAGAAGAATTCTTGCTCCTGAACTGTATCCAGAGAAGGTTAAGGTACAAACTCAGCTCTTTTTCTTGGTCTTTTACTCGATTTCCTTGTCCATAACCAATGCTAAAAGCTTTGATATCTTGATTTGTAGAATATGATTCCATCAATGGTGGAGTCCTCCATGGTGGTAATGAAATCATGGGCTGACAAGCTTGAGAGTGAGGGTGGAATTTCTGAGATCAAAATAGATGAATACATGAGAAGCTTCTCAGGGGATGTGATTTCAAGGGCGTGTTTTGGAAGTAACTACTCAAAGGGAGAAGAAATTTTTCATAAGCTACGAGCTCTTGAAGAAGCTATGTCGAGGAACGTTATGCCTAATGGAATTCCCATTTTGAGGTTTATTTAACTTCTCCATGCAGTCAAATCAATGTCTCTGAACTCATAAGACATATTTGTCTCCTAAACTATGCAATTTTCAGGTACTTGCCAACCAAGAGCAACAGAGAGATATGGAGACTTGAAAGAGAAGTACGTGACTTGATAATGAGCACAGTGAATGACAGGAAGGAACCAACCTCTGAGAACGACATAGTACAAAAGATCATAAGCGGTGCTAGTAGCAGTAATTTAAGAAAAGATTGTATCAACAGATTCATTGTTGACAACTGCAAGAACATTTACTTAGCTGGGTATGAAACAACTGCTATAGCTGCTACATGGACATTAATGTTGTTAGCATCAAACCCTGAATGGCAAGAGAAGGTTCGTGTCGAGGTTCTTCAAGTCTGTGGAGGACAAAAACCTGATTCCAGCACGTTGCTCAAGATGAAAACAGTAAGTAAAACTACCAATCCTTGGAGGGTCTAAAATGTTTTCCAATTTTTTACTTGGATACTGATCGAGAACTTATATTGCAGTTGACAATGGTGATTCAGGAGTCACTGCGTCTCTATCCTCCTGTCACTGTAATGTCCCGAGAGGCATTGCAGGACATGAGATTCAGTAACATTAGTGTGCCAAAGGGGGTGAATCTATGGACCTTGAATGTAACTATGCATCAAGACCCTGAAATTTGGGGTCCTGATGCTCACGAGTTTAATCCTGAGAGGTTTGTTAATGGAGTCAAAGCAGCTTGCAGGTTTCCTCACCTGTACATGCCATTTGGAATGGGGCCACGCACATGTTTGGGTCAGCACTTCGCAGTTGCTGAACTTAAAGTCCTGATTTCTAGTCTTGTCTCCAATTTCTCCTTCGTTTTGTCACCAAAGTACGTACACTGTCCTGATTTGAGGCTGGTCACCGAACCTAAATATGGAGTAGACCTCCTGGTCAGAAGATTACGAGGAAGTCATGTTTAAACCTTTATCTTCGAGTAGCTTTCCTACGTAAGTTGAATAGATTATGGATGGTGTAAATCATTTCGATATTGAATAAAATACTAAGTATATTTTAATATTCATTTTGTGACATTATCAATCATATAGTGAATAAAACAAAATTTAATTGTGATGAGTTGCAGTAAAAATAGCACATGCTAAGGAGTACTTTTTTATTACATAATAATATTTTTAAAAATCCAATATAAGATAAAAATTTAAAATTTAAAAAATTTAGGTATTAGATAACTATAAAATTAATTAAAGATTTAATAAAATCAAAAAATTTTAAATATGATTGTCCTTACATATTGAATAATCTGAAGTTTAATTAAAAAAGAGATTATTAAATGAAAACTAATTAATTTATTCTAGTTTATAAAAACATATTAATTTACTAAAATTGACCGTTTAATTAATAAATTGATCAATTTTTAACAATAAAATATATAAGTATGAATTTAAAAGTAAATCAAGAGTTATTAAATTAGATTAAGCAAGAAATTTGAAGAGCGAATCTGAAATGTAGACAATTGAAAATTTTTACAGCTGAATCAGTTGAGCCACTTTTGATTTGAATAATTAATAATGATACATTTACAATTAAATTCAACAAATATTGAAAATAAGATACATAAGTATGATTTTTATAAGGGACAACGAAGTTTGTGGTTGTCGATTTTATAACAGAATACTTTAAATATTATTTTTTAATTGGGAGTCTAATATAACGATTAGACTTAATATTATTTTTTTTAATATTAATATAAATTTGGTTAGCAAAGCTAATAGAAATGTAAATATGAAATGTCACTCTATCATTAATTACATAAATGATATGCGAGCATTTCGGTTTTACTTTTGTTTTTCTATAGTTTATAATTTTTATTTTTATTTCAAAATTTCAAATATATCTCAGACGCAAAAAGCATATTAAAATTAAAGATATTCTGGCACAGTTAAAGTAATAATCCCAAATTACAAAATGGTATTTGTGCTAAGCTGACTCAAAAAGTATAATAAAATTAAAGATTAAAAAAACATAAATCTCTTATATAATTTAATTTTAAAAAAAGTCTTTAATCATTAAAATTTTCAAAAAAAGTTTTAATTTTTTTTAAAATCCCTAATCTTAAATTTCAATTAAAGATAATAATGAAATACACTGTACTATAAATATTAGACATAAATTAATTAATTACTTTTTACATTATTTTTTTTTGAAATAGAAAAACTTGCCATCCCTGTCCTTTAAATACGGACCGGCTAAACCCCCGAATTGACATAAAATTCTACTAACCGCACAAACTAAATACTTCACACTAAACAAACTCTGTACGACAACCTGAACTTTTTACATGATAATTCAATCAATTTTTTAGGCTAGAGCTCACCCAATTAAATTCGACTCAATTATCTTAAATTATTAATTTAACTAAAATTTAATTTGTTTAAACAAGTTTAGGAACTAAGTTAGGTTACGAGATTAGTGACATTTAATTAATTCATATTTATTGTCATATTATATATTTTTTATCATTATTCTTTAGCCAAAATTAGAGAAAATTTAGAAATTGGATGGGTTTTTTCAAAAATTAGAAATTAGAAAAAAAATTTAAATATTTTAAGCTATAATGTATACATCTTTTACTCTTTTGCTCTAAAATTCTAACATAGGAAAACGGTGTTTACTATAACAGTGTAACAGATCATAGTAAGTTAAGATTAAACATTGGCTGAATTTTTAGTCGATTACCATTCCTACTCATTATTTTTTGGAATAAGTACTAAATACTATTCTGTTTTATAGTTTTCAAAAGGAACATTAATGAATCAATGACTCAAATCAATTATGGGTTCACATAACCCTACTTTCGATTCAATATCATTCAAGTTAACTTATTCTGAAAGAATTTGTTTGCCAGAGTTGAATTTCTACTCAAAATATTCAACGCCTGATAAGTTTCTTGGATAATGTATATCCTAAAATTCAAATATAGACATGTATAAATAAATTTTTAGTCTCACAGAATTAGATTAAAAAAAAATTGACAACTGACGCTGATTAGCTTGAGAATCTTGACGTGGCCAGTATAGAAGTAGGGCGCCCAGAGTGATTCCTAGTACTAAACCATATATATAGAATTTAATAGAAGACGTGTAGCTTTTGCTTATTCTCTCTCCATTTCCTCTGTCTCTGCTTATTTGTTAGACTGGTCTAGTTACATTGACTCGTTTCTGTTGACTCGTTTCTGAATCCTACGATTACCGAGTTACAGATCGGTGAGCTAAACTCTCCAATGTTTTCTGGTTCTGCCATTTTTGTTTCCATTTTCGTGCCGACGCAATGGGCATATATATATAATTGATTTAATTGATTTCAGTTTGGTTTGGGGTTTATATGATATCAGATATTTAAAGAAATTAAAAACCATATCGATTCAAGCAGATATTGCAACCTGTATTATCAAGAGAGCACAAGACAATACCTTTTCGGCCTTACCTTGTTCCCAAATTGTTGTAAAACGCTCTGTGAGTGTCTAGCTGTCTTTAGTTGTTGGGAAGCATCTGGTAATTGGTTTCTCTACATTTATGATAATTACTGCCATTGTTGTTTCTGTCAAGGCAACAACTTTCAATTCTTAACCACCCGGGTGAACTTTGGTGTTTGGAAAATTATAGGTGTGAAATGAGTAGGGTGTGGGTTTGAGGCAATGGAGTATTTAAGGAAAAATACGAGCACTGGAAGAAAACTGGTGGTTTAAAAGTGTGGGTTACAATTGCCGAGCTATTGTTGTTGGTGGATTGAATGGGTTCATCAACGTTCAATTTTGATGAGAGATTTTCAATCTTACAAGATAAAGCATACCTGGGTTCTTGGGTACCTCCAACTCCAGAGATGTTAGTTCCAATGAGATCAGTTTCAACCCCCGTTGGTATGCTTGGAAGCCAATTGGGAGGCGTAAACTGGGAAGAATCAACTATCTTGCCGGGAGGTTTTGTGGAATTGCTGAATTGTGGTAGTCCGGACGAGAATTACAGCCAAATTGATCACACAGTTAGGCACAGAGGATACAACCCGAGTTTGGTTGCCAGTAACGAAATCGCAGATCACACATCAAGACCGTTCACTAGAGCTTTGTTAGACGACAATGCAGATTGGAGCAATGTTTCATTGGAAGATTTTTTCTCGACGAAGAATCCTACTCCTAAGAGGCAGAAAAGCATAACTCCAACCAGAAGTATGAGCATGGGAGGCCAAAATCTCATCCCAAGTTTGTACTCCCAAGTCAACAATTCGGTCAAACAATACTTGGAAACTCGAAGCTCAACTTCAAAAAGAAAGAGTGAATGTGATGGCTCATACCTGAGACCACAGAGTAAGCAACTGACACTTTTAACTTTTTCATAGTAATGTACTGCTTCTCAGTGAATAGCTTTGCTTTGAACCTGGAATTTGCATTTTCTAGGTTTAAGTACACTTGTTCTATGTAGACTTCCATTATTATTATAAGCAAATTAGCAATTCAGAAAATTAGATCCCACGCATGTCTTTAGCCTCATACTAGCTTCATCAAA
Organism: Erythroxylum alaternifolium; assembly: GCA_027478495.1. Lineage (NCBI taxonomy): Eukaryota > Viridiplantae > Streptophyta > Magnoliopsida > Malpighiales > Erythroxylaceae > Erythroxylum > Erythroxylum alaternifolium. The sequence goes on along the minus strand of JANIIA010000003.1, from coordinate 51,621,687 downwards.
TTGTGATCTACACTTAAAACAGTTCAATTACAATTCTAGCATAAAACGCCCCCTTCTACAATTCTAGCATAAAACACCCCCTTCCGGCTAACTTTCATCACATCTTGATGCGCAGAAGAGTATGCTAGCTATTCACTGGGTGGTTTGCTATAACTTACTATGTTAGTAAAATCCAGACTCACTGATGTGCTAAGACCATAATACTATCTCAGCTGTTGAGCCACATATAGTTTACGAGTGGGAGTTGTTCTTTAATTACCTTTCCGTTTTCTACGTTTTACTTGCCAAGACCATTTTATGAAGGGAATTAGTTCCATGAGCTTGTTGCCATTCACATTCTCGTGTAACCTTATAATTTCATTCCTGATAATGGCTGTACTTACTGCAGATGAATTTGCCATACAGTCCCATTTCAATTATGATCTAAACACACCACCAAGATTAGAGGCTGGAGAAGTACCTCATTTTCCATTTGCCCTTCAGTTGAAAGAAGTGACATCAAGTCAGTCAAATAAGTTGAAATATCAATCTCGTCTAGCAGCAAATTTACTGCTAGAAAAGGAGTTGAGCAAAGAAAAAGATGAGCAACACAATGCAGTCATAGCCATAAACAGTGTAGCTAATCTCAACTGTGATGAGCTTTCATATAACGTATTGGATTCATCATCTGCTATTGTGTCTGCTCCATCTGAAGAGCCTAAAGATTCCGACCAAGGATTGGACCCAAATATAACTCCTGAAGGAAAAAAACCAAAAAGGACAAAGCACAGGCCAAAGGTCATTGTGGAAGGCAAACCAAAGAGAATTCCAAGGGCACAAACCACAAAGATCACTAAATCCAAGGAAAGATCAAGGAAAAGGACAAATTTATCAAGGAAAGGTCAGAAAGAAACAGCGACAGTATATTCACATTCCATGGGAGAGGTTACAGTTTCCAATGCAGAAACCACTTCAAGGTCTTGTAGAAAAGCATTAAAGTTCAACTTAGAAAATGCCAGTGATGAAAGAGAGAACGAGAAGGCGAGTGAGAAAGAGACTGAACTTAATTTGAGAAGTACAGAATCTCAAGCTGCACAATCAAGCAGTAAAAGCAACAATATTGGCAGAATAAAGTCAAAATTGCAGATTGACAATCACAGTAGGCTATTGGCAGAGCAAGTAGGAGGTATGAGCAATAACATCTGTTCTATGAATCTAATACCACATGATCCCCTATCAATTTCAAGAAAACAAGCAGCTATAGTTCAAGTAGCTCAAACAAAAGATGTGCAAATGAAGATTCCAACTACCAATGCAAGAGAGAGGGTTATGGGTGTGCATCAATTTTTTCATTCTGAAATAACTGCACATATTGTTGAACCAAGGAAAAGAGATTGTAAAATCCCTGATAAGATCAGACAACTGACTTCTCCCAGTTGTCAACCAATGCCAAATGTTTCAACATACACAATTGATGGAAGTAGACCCATGATAACAGAAAGCTACAATAAGCAAAGAGAATCTTGTACTCCAGATCCTGTGGACTCTTCAATCTTGTACCAACAACCATATCAGACGAGTTATGGCCAACACACTAGCAATCCCCTTGCCGGCTTCCCAGAAACTCACAAGAAAAGGAAATTGGAAACAGAAAAGAAAACTTGGATATCCAGCATACATCAGTTTGAGGCTGGTCAAGATGTGGCAAAAAGAATCTTCATGAATAGTGCCAACGAAACTGCATCTAGATCACAAAAAGATCATGAAGTATCTGGTCACAGTCAGAAGAGACGGAATGATAGACCCAAGCCAATCACAAGTGAACAATACACTCAGTTGACGTCTTCACATGATATGTTAAAGCTACCTGTTCTTCACGAAGGCCATCTATGTATTGAAAGTGCAGGAGAGATCAACAGAACCAGCAATATGGTTGATTCATCCTCCTTAAACACTAAAGGAAATTGTGCTATCCACCCAGCAACTCCTCCTAAAACAGCCACCAAACCCAGAGGTAGACCAAAAAGCATAAGTTGTAACCAGTGCACCAGTAGAGAACAGACAACTTCAGGACCACCTCTATTTAATCCTTCAGAGGAGGGTAGGGTACAAGGTCAGAAGAATGTACTCAACAATCATTGTCAGTCACATTTACAAAAAAGAGGTATCTTGCAGATTAGCAAATCTGTTACTCAAATCGTCGCTCTTACAGAGGCTCTGATGATCTCTGAACAGTAACTGATTTTCATTTTTTATGCAGGACAACCTTCAAAACATCACCCCATTCTTACAATTGAGGGAATTACATCTCTAATAGAGGGTCTCAATCTCAATGAAAGAAGCAATCATGAAACCCAATATCAAAAAGCACTGGTGCCATACAAAGTAGATGGAGCAGTCGTTCCATATGTTGGCTTTGAACTAATCAAGAGGCATAAACCAAGGCCTAAAGTAGATCTTGACCCAGAAACAGACCGCGTATGGAAACTCCTGATGTGGGAGGAAGAAAGTGGAGGACCTGAAGAAATTGATAAAGAAAAAGAGAAGTGGTGGGAGGAAGAAAGGAGAGTTTTCCATGGACGAGTTGATTCATTCATTGCAAGAATGCACCTCGTACAAGGTAAACTTCCTTATACATGTTCCCCAAGACAATTAGATTATTAAGATTCCAAACTTTGCAATTGAATTTGTAGGGTAGATTTATACCTTTTTTTTAAGTTCCTTTCAAGATATCCAAGTCATCATAATGTGAACTAACAGATATGCATAAAGCTTATTGGACACTATCTAAATGAATGCTAGCCTCATGAACTGTCATCATTGAAAGAACATATCGAAAGCTAATAGGATATACTTTTCATAAATTGCTAATCCTATTCTCAAATGACAGCCAAATAAAAGATTTGTCACATATCTACCAAATACTAAACAAGTTAAAATTTCTTTGCACTATTCTTTACAAGCCAAAAGATACTCTTTCACACTAATGTATACTTAAAACAGCTGTGAGAAGTTTTGTTCCTTCCAAATACAGCCAACAAGAAAATCAGTATTTCCTCACTTGAAGTTTTTAATGATAATGCATTAGAAATGAACTTATGATCGCACTTAGAAAATTACGGACACTCACCTAAGTCAGATGAGTATATTAACGATCTTTGCAGGAGATAGACGCTTCTCAAAATGGAAAGGATCAGTTGTGGACTCAGTTATTGGAGTATTCCTTACTCAGAATGTTTCAGATCATCTTTCCAGGTAATCAAGGTTAATTTCAAATTCAGCCAATCCAAAAACATGTTGTCTTTGCATGAGTTGAAAGCATTTCAGTCACTTTCCCATTCTGCAGCTCTGCCTTTATGTCACTAGCTGCACAATTTCCTCTGAGGTCAAGTAGAACCACAATTTATGACATGTATGGAACTAACACATCGGTTGAAGATCCAAATGTCTGCATAGTTGAACCAAGCAACATTATCCAACAGTCAAAACAATTGAGTTATCCTTTCTACAGCCATAGCTCTATGATGTGCAATAAATCAATACAAAACCAACACACATCTGAGATCTCAAGGATTAAAAGAAAAGGCATAATGGATACACCCGATAACAATGTTGAGGACAATGCCCTATCATCATCTTATTCCCTAGATTCGTCAGTTGGCCAAGCTCATCAACAAGTCAGATTTCACAGAGGCTCCAACACAGAGGAAGATGATTCTACTAACAAGTATAAAACCAATAGTCACGGTTCATATATAATAGATCCTCTGCAAACAGAGAGCACCTGCTTGAATAAAGAATTTGGCAATTGGGTCAATGGAAGCTTACTCTTTGAGGTTGAACCTAGTTATGTACCTGAACAACGGGAAAATATCCATCAGATTCAGAAATATCTCAAACAGAAAGAAATAGGAAGCTTGAAAGGCCTTCTAAAAGACAGTTATAACCAGGTGCAATTAGCGTCTTCCAGTGCTCATTGGCCGCAGACAAGACGAAAGAAAGACATGCTGAAAACAGCAGGCTTTGAGTTTTATGGTGAAGAAAGCTTATCTTCTTGGCCTCCAACTGCTTTTGGCTTCAGCAAGGAGAAATATATAGGCTTCACAAGCCAGAAGATTGGACAAGTGGCAGAGAGCATGCATGCAACCCCATTTCAACAATGTAAGCCATCAGGATATCAAGAAGCTTCAATGTTGGACCATCATGTTTATACATTTGATCTCAATGATCAACCAGTTGACAGAAAAATGCCTTACAGACCAGCAATCGCACAACTCAACGAGCTGGTAAATCCTGAAGCACAGTTGGCGAACAAGAGAACCTTGTACCACACACCAAATATGAACAAGCTGATTGAGGAAGGAATCACTTCCGTTGAACAGCATAGACAGGTAGAAAGTACAATAGTCAACCCAAAATCAAAGGAGCATGTTTATTTAAACAATGAGATAAACCTTGAGGTAGATGCAAGTAACAATAAAGTAAGAAGACAAAAGGCTGATGGAGCGGAAAAGGATAGTGTTGACTGGGACAGACTACGTAAGCAGGCAGAAATAAATGATCAGAAAAAAGAAAGAAGCAATGACACAATGGATTCCTTGGACTATGAAGCGCTGAGATCAGCCAGCGTTGATGAGATTTCTGAAGTAATAAAAAAAAGAGGGATGAACAATATGCTTGCCCAGAGGATCAAGGTAATTAAGGGATGATACTCCCAGTTTAATTGACACTTTGATCTTACCATACTATTCCCTAATCATTTCTTTACATCACTTCAACCTTGGTTGATGTTGCAGGACTTCCTCAACCGACTGGTACAAGACCATGGAAGCATTGATCTGGAATGGTTAAGATATGTCCCACCAGAAAAAGTAAAGTAAGTTGTCTTAAATACTGGCCAGAGAAAATCACACTCACTGTGTATATTATTGAAGAAATGCTTCATTGACAAACAAGGACATTTCTTTATTTTTACAGATATCTGAGTATCAGCTAGAGATTAGCAGCAATAAACACTTTGAATGTTTTCTTATCTCTGTAATCGTTACTCTGCAGGAATTACCTGCTCAGTATAAGGGGGTTGGGACTGAAAAGTGTGGAGTGTGTGAGGCTACTAACACTTCACCATCTTGCCTTCCCGGTTTGTTCTTGTTTTAACTAAAGATTGTTTAAGACTTGCATGATCTTGAAATAGTATCACCAACTCTAGACCATGAAAGCATAACAAAACTAACAATCTATGTAACAAATTGTTGTGAAGGTTGACACAAATGTTGGGCGGATAGCAGTTCGATTAGGGTGGGTCCCCCTTCAACCATTGCCAGAGTCACTACAGTTACACCTCCTAGAACTGTAAGTGCTTGTTGCTGACTCAGACTACATTTTCACCAGTTAATTCAGATGCTAACTGCACTCTTTCCAGGTACCCAGTGCTTGAATCCATTCAGAAGTATTTGTGGCCAAGATTGTGCAAACTTGATCAGCAAACTCTGTAAGCCCATAAACATCTTCTTCAACTTTGTTTGTTCATCAGAAGTAGTTATTCTAAGCATCAAAATCTTTTTTAAGACATTCAGCTAAACAATCTCCCTTTGCCTTGTGATATATTACAGGTATGAATTACATTACCAGATGATCACATTTGGAAAGGTATATTCCCTTGTAACATTTTCTACACGACTGCTTGAAGACTTGGAACAAAAGCTTCAAAAGGTATTGATGCATCCTAGCTTTGACATTTAAACAGGTATTTTGCACAAAGAATAAACCAAACTGCAATGCATGCCCTATGAGAGCAGAGTGCCGACATTTTGCAAGTGCCTTTGCAAGGTCAGTATCCTAAGCACATACTATCAAAAAGCCATCATCACACAGAACAGAGATGCTTGCCTAATGGAGAAGAAAATTAATAGTTCTCTTTAAGATCATAAACAAATTTTGTGGAACCACTTAATTGGAAAGATACATATTCAAGTCTTCTCTCTTAGCAATCGTTTGCAAGAACTGAAATACAAGAGTTTCATCATAATACTATTAGTTCGAGAAAGAAAGTGATCCAAACATATTTATCAGTTCGGCTATTCATTATGCTTTCTCCATAACTCCCCAACTTTTTTAAAGAAGTTGGTCAATATATGCTTGCTTGATCATTTAACTGAAGAACATAGGGCAGTTCTGTCATTGTGGTGGATTAATAACCAAGAAGTCAACAAATGAGATAAATGACAGAAAATCAGAGATAAGAAACCTCAACTCTAAACCATTTCAATCAATTTCTATAGCTTAAGTGTGAACATCTTTCACGTGCACCTTATTTAATGCAGTTCGAGGCTTGCTCTGCCTGGTCCAGAACAAAATAGCATGATAACTTTGAATGAACTCTGTAAGGCTGAAAGAAGTCCTAGCATAGCTCCTAATCCATTGCCCTTGCCACCGTCAATGGAAAGTTCACTTACAACAGCAAACTTGGTGGTTAACAATTGCATACCTATTGTGGAGGAACCATCAACACCAGAACAAGAGCACACAGAAGTGATAGAGAGCGATATGGAGGACATGTTCACTGAGGATCCCAATGAAATACCCACAATAAAACTTAACATGGAAGAGTTCACTGAGAATCTGCAGAATTTTATGCAAGCAAACATGAAACTCCAAGAAGTTGACATGTCAAAGGCTTTGGTTGCTTTGAACCCAAGAGCTGCTTCCATCCCTACACCAAAATTGAAGAATGTCAGCCAATTACGAACGGAGCACCAAGTGTAAGTACATAGTCACTACATTCACAGAATGATTCACGGCAAACGACTACCCTTGTTTCCCAAACTAAATGTGCTCAACTGAAATCACCTCAGTTAGATTACTAACCCGTTGATTATTCCATCCATATTAGGTCACGGCTTTTCTTATGAGCATGTAATTAACTTAAATTAAAGTAGTATATCACTTGAAAAAAGAAAATCAATGTGCTGGTTCAGGAGCAGATACCAAGGAACAGAAAATGTGAAAATCATTCATATACCAAACTTTAAAAAAAAAAAACTGTAGAAAACATATCATAACAATGAATAAAGTCCATATCAAAAAGTTAACGGAGTGGTTGTGAAAATAGATTATAAACTGAATTCCTTAAATGAATTGTCTAATACCTGTCTTCTCTAATGTGATACAGCTATGAACTACCAGATTCACATCCTCTACTAAAAGGGGTTTGTATTCTTTTATCATCTAACATTCAATTCTTATTTCATCACCCACTTCATCTAACAGCCACTTCATGATGTTTGCAGATTGATAAAAGAGAACTCGATGATCCTAGTCCATTCCTTCTTGCAATATGGGCACCAGGTAAGTATCAGAATAGTATCTAAAGAATGGAGCTTTTAAAATAATTTCAACTAAAGTTCCCAATTTTTGATGATTTTTCAAAAGTTTCTCTCTTCTCCTAAAGGACTCTCAACAGAAACAAGACAAATTATCGCAATGTTAACCAAATGAAACTCTAAGCACCCATTCTGTACTAGACTAGTGTTTCAATTGTAAATTGCAATTTGCAGGCTTTTTATTATCATGTTGAGAATAAAGCAAGGCTAATAGAAAGACTAAAAGTTTGCACTCTTGTTGTAAAACTACTAAGCACGATTTATTGCTAGGTGAAACTGCAAATTCAATTGAACCACCTGCTAGACGATGTCAGTCCCAAGAACCAGGTCGACTTTGCAATGAGAAAACATGCCTATTGTGCAGCAGTATCAGAGAAGCTAACTCACAAACAGTCAGAGGAACCATTCTAGTAAGGAAAATTAGTTGAAATGTTCATAGCATTATAACTGATTGTTTGCTTGTTTGGTGATATTTAAAATGACTTCATATGCAGATACCTTGCAGAACAGCAATGAAAGGGAGTTTTCCACTTAATGGCACATATTTTCAAGTAAATGAGGCAAGTTTTTCAAATGATAATAAAAGATTTGAATAATTTTACAGAAATAGATATGAAATATGACATTAAAAGAGTGTGAGGATCATACCTATTTACTGCAAATGGCACTAGAATGAATGTGAACGAAATTTTTACAGTTGAAAAGTAAATCAGAATCTGAAGGTTGACGAGATGTCATCATATTAATAGCTATTAAGATGCAGGTATTTGCTGATCATGAATCAAGTATCAATCCAATTGATGTTCCAAGAGCATGGATATGGAATTTACCAAGACGAACAGTGTACTTTGGCACATCTGTACCAACTATTTTCAAAGGTAAAACAGAAACTGAGATTTTTTCACGTCAAAATTCCAAACAAACTGTAAATGTAAATGCTCACAAGGTATAATTGTTTTGATAGGGCTATCAACACAAGAAATACAGCACTGCTTTTGGAAAGGTAAGCAATTAAACTTTTAGCATATCCCACAGTCTACAGTCTGATCACATTCTGATGTATCACTGGGCACATGCTTATACAGAAGTATTTATGCAATGAGGTCATTTTTACTGCAAAGAATTTTAGGCTACGTCACAGCTTGCAGTTTAATTTTCACAAATTGTCTTTGAGCTTTTTTACTATTTTAAAAGGAGTTGGGGACCATGAGAGAGAATGTGTTCTTACATAAAGAATCGCATATAAATTTAAATAATTTGCAGCAGTAAGCTTCATGCTATAACAATATGTTACAGTTTTGAACAAATTCAATCAAATGGTAGAAATCAAGATGCCAAGTAGTGGGGATATAAAATCCAACTCTGATTTGTGTGGAATACTATCCTAATTTGCAAGCAATTAACTTATAAGAGAGAAGAAAAAAAGAAGCTATGGCTGGAGATATTGAAAAGGCACAAGGAAAAGGAGTTAAAGCCTGGATCAGGCAATAGTGTTTTTGAATATATTATGGCCAAATATCTTACTAACAAATTTTGTACCTTACTCAAGCCACACACATGTTATGGCCATTCAAGAATGCTCTGATTTTGTTATCCTGGGGTAATCGTTTTTGCAGGATTTGTGTGTGTCAGGGGGTTTGAACAGAAAACAAGAGCACCCAGACCTCTTGTGGCCAGACTGCATTTTCCAGCCAGTAGATTGGCCAAAACAAAGAATGATAAGTTATAGCAGTCCAAGATGCAGAGAAAATTAACCAAAAGTTCTAACCAACATATTTCAATTTGACTGGTTTTAGTCTAACATGATAAACACTTGTCAGAATACAACCCGGCGGATAGAAACTTCAAGTAAACTGAGGTGTACCATAGCAAGTAAAATGTAACTTATAAATTTATATTTATGTGTTTCTAATTCATGATCAAGAAGAGCCATTCTTAAAAAAAGAACAGCCAATGTGCAATAAGATTTCTATTTTGTTTCATTGATTATGAGTTGGAACTAAATCTGACTGTAGTAAGCATGATCTCAATAGCAGATATAACTTAATCCATCTGCAGTGATATGATTAAAGGATAACATCATCTACCAAGAGAGTGATTCAAAAAGCAGATAGCACTTTCTCCATCTATGCAAATACAATTAAACAAGGAGCAAGTTACCAAATTACAATTTGCCAAGCTAGGCTGAGCCAAATTAGAGGCAACCTAGGCCCACTCTACCCCCCTACATGCAGCTGGAGCCCAACCTAAGGGCCAGTCAAGTAACTACTAAAATGATATCATTTTGCTTGCACAACTCGAGCCAGGCAAAACCACCTCCAAACTCAAAACTAGCTTAAAACTCAGTCAACTTGGACTTGGTCCATTAACTTTGAGTCAGGCAAAACAGAATCAAAAATGCCAAGCCTAGTAACAATGAAGTGGCTCAAATAACCAGAAACAAGAATCCTATGGTCAAATGATTACACATTTTGTATAATCAATCACTTGACAGAATTCTATGGTAATAATAGAAGGCAAGATAGCTGAAAAAAGTACAACATTACAGCATCAATGCACAAAAAACTTGGATCTTAAATACATTTCGTGTAAACTCTCTAAAACAACGGTAAACTCCCCACTGAAATGTTGAAAGCACAAAAGGCAAGAAGCCAATTATTCATCTTAAATGACAAGAGAGGAATAGGGAATCTTTAATTGAAGATCTCTGCATGAGTGCATATGAACTGGTTTGCTTGAATGAAAAAATAAAATACATAAGATGGCTATTATAGTAACTTCACTTGCTCATTTAAATTATTTCTTAACTGCTTCCAACAGCAAATTGAAATTCATGGTCACCATAAAACTCAAGAAGCACCTTAAATCTCTTGCTTTGTTAAGTTCCATTCTCTTATTTATTTCTTAGATACAAAGATGTCCACGAAACGTACTACACAATATATGTTGCACAACAGCGTAAGAAGGTAAATACAATCACACCAGAGAAGGAAAAAAGAAACTTTTTAACTACCTGAACATTTTTTAACTGGTAAACCACCAATCTGATGCAGATAAAGTTCACTATCAGCTTCATCATCATCATTGTCCTCATCATTTTCATCATCTTCTCCATCTGTGGTCGTAAATCTTTTTGTTTCATCCATTATTGCAAGCTGCTAAATGCAAACAAAAAAGATCAGTGTCATTAACTCATAATTTAGGATTAGAAACGAATTAACATGAGCCCAAGCCAACACCATTGTCTTCATCAAAAACATTAACAAGAACACATCCACGTTAATGGTTTTGATTAACCATAGTGAATTATTTTCAGCACAAGATTCTTCTATTTTGAACACGTGCTTCCTAACTGAAACTTCTGATGCTAACAGAAGCTATCCTGCACACCTATGAATCAAAGAGAGTTGTACCAAAACCTTTGTAAATCATACGCAAGCAATTTGTCTGCATCAGCACTCTAAAGTTACAAAAGGAAAAAGGCACCAGCATACTTTATCAAAAGACTAGAAACGGATACACTTCTTAAATGGAAGACTTCCTGGGAAGCAATAGCAGCACCTAAATTTCCAAGTTTAGAAATTACATTTGCATTGAAAATATCATGCATTTGTGAAGTTTAAATGCCTAGTTAGATGAGTCGTTGCCTTAAAACAAATGCCAAAAGGGGATACAAAACTAAAATGCTTTACAAAGTTCTCATTGGAATTGATACTTCTCAAAACAAAATCCATTGAACAATGTGATTAATTGAAGTCCAATAAAGCAGAGAGACTATAGGGAATAGTCATTTCTGTTGTTTACCAATAGTCAATTGCGAAGGAAACAAGATATTAAAATATCAATGGTAGCTATACAAATTAAAGATAAAATTAGCATGGGTAAAAGTTAACAATAAATATCTAAAATATTCACTAAAAGAAGTATCGATGCTTCTCGACAGCAATCCTTAAACTTACCAATACATCCCGGGCTGATATGAACAAAAAAGTCCATCATCAACAATCATTAATTCACAGAAGAAAAAATTTTCAGATCGTCTAACTTTACAAGACAGATCTGTAAACATAATAGTGAGAAACCAGCATGATACCATACTTAACCCTAGACCTCACATTCTTCCGATTAGCTCAGGTTATCAAAAATTGAATAGGCATACAAATTTAGTGTTTGAAAAAGAACTCCCATTAAGATCCATCAAGCAAGAAACAAACAACAAGAGATACAAGCAAGATACTTAATTAGCCAAAAACATGACAAAATCAGAACACAAGAATATTTCTCGTGTGCTTACAGAATGATAATCTCTACTAGATAGCGAATCCGCAATTCTCTCCAACCTATCTTCGACCAAACAACAGAGATATCAATTAATACTCTCTTTTAACTATCACATCGCTCCCCTTGAATTGTACCATATCAAATTTCTCAATTTTCCTCTAGATTCTAAGCCAACCAAACAATCACAAACGCAAGACTCAACGAAACATCCAAAAGCGCAACCAAAATCCGGAGTGAAGAGTAAATGAGGACTGGGGAGAACCACCGGTAAAAGGCAAGTCCAGCGAAGAGTTCCCTCTGCAATGAACAGAAGAATACAGAAGATGGCTGGGACACGCGAGTTCAACTGCGAGTGATGTTTAATTTGTCATGTCTAATATAATATAGGTATGCGAGTCTGTGTGAGGCGCCTTGTAAGATAGAGAGTGATTCAATTTTAGATTTTTTAAGACATTTGGCGCCTTTTGCTCTCCCTCACTTTATCGTTTTGAAAGATTGGTTTGGTGTGTCTCCGGTACACGGGATTTCCTGTGACTGCGATCTTATAAGGACAAGTGTACTCCGCATTTTGTGTTTAGGTGATGATTTAATTATAATATTTTTAATCATTTTCAAGGGAGAGAAATTATGAGCTTTAAAAAATTAACAATAAAATAAACAAGTGTTATTTTATCTTATTTTTATTTTATTTTATTATTATAGGAACAAAATAGAAACTAATTATTATAAATTATAAATTATAAATTTCATTCTATTTTTATTTTTGACAATAATTCTTTTGTATATTTATTGTTAGCTATAAAAATAAAACTCATTGTTTTTTCAATTATTAATTCAAGAAAGACTAAGGTTAAGTTATAAATTAAATCTTTTATTTTTATTATACTTTTATCAAAGTTTTAAAAATTATACCAAAAATTAAACTGATAAGATAAAAAAAATTGACATTAAAATATAATAAGCAATAAATTGCTATAAAATTGGCATATAATAAAGATAGTAAAAAATTAAAGAATTTATTAACTAAAAAATTTAAAATTTTATTTAAGAATGAGACTATTAAATAAAATTAGCTAATTTATTCTAATCTATAAAATTTTATTAATTTATAAAAAATTATTAATTAATTAATTAATTCACTAATTTTTAATAATAAAAATTATTAAAATAAACATTGAAGGTTGAAATAATAAATCAAATTTGATTTTTAAATCATTTTTTATTCAAAAGTTTTATTTTTTGTTTTGACAATTTCTACCTAAATTTTCGTATAAAAAAGCAGTAACTATATTCAATGTCTCTCAAGTTTACATAACTGACAACGATTATGGATACTTTCTCTAACGTTGCGTTTGGTTGCTTTCTTTAATATATAGAGACAGAACGGAACAAAAATTTAGAGGCGGAACAGAATAAAAATTGGAGACAGTAATCTTCCTTTTTCTTTGTTTTTTTGGTCCCCTGTTGTGGTGCTGGAAGAGTCGACAGAACCAGGGATATAGATAGAAGCAGTTGCAGCGGGAGCGCCTGATGGGACTGGTGGATCTGATGGGCCAGCAGGAGGTGTTGGAGCATCACCTTCAGTTTCATCGGTCTCAAGCTGAGCAACAGCATCTTGAGCTTCTGCACCAGTAGCTCTGTCTTTTCCAAAAACAAACTCAAGTCTAGGGAAAATCAGAAAAGGCTTTCCAGGAATGTAATACTTGTTGGGGTATTTTTGGAATACAAAATCAGAAAACTTCAGCATTAGTCAAATATTATTATTAGGATGCTTCTAAAAAGAACTAACTAATACTGAAAATCATTTACCCTCATCCATTCGTCCAGCACTTGTTTGCTGTCAACCTCAACGCATTATTTGCTTTCATTCCAACTAAACCCACTGCAGTTCAACATGTCAAAGGATGTTTGATATTTTTCCTTCAACCACTTGTGCTTATTCTGTATATGTCTCTTCTCAATGCCACAACCACGAAACTTTTCTACTATCATTCTTGTAAGAATTTGAAAAGTACTAGGCTTTAATTGCCAATTATCAGCTTTGTGGCCAGCAACAACTACCTCCTACGTGAAGGTCACAAATGCTTCTGTTTTTTTTTATGTCCAAACCCTTGACATTGCACCTATACCATATAACGTCATACCTCAAACCATTCCAAACCATTTCCATTAATCATTAACCACCAGTATTTGAAACTTTTTTAGAAATAAATAAGACAATATTGAATTAAAAGAAACGTGTAATTAAGTACAAATAAAAGTAATAAACAACAATTTCATGATGTGTTCTCAAATTCAGTTACAATAAAAGTCAACAATATAAAGAGACATTAAAACAAAGGCTCAATTCAGTTACAATGAAAGCCAACCAAATTTAAACCCTCAAATCAATAAAAAGAAACATGAACTAAATTAAAGTCCACCAATTTAATGGTATCTTCTCCACTCATCAAGCATGTTCTTAGCTAAATACTCTCTCCATTGACTCCATTCATTACTTGTCTCAACACGATCAACAAATTCAGGGAAAGGTGTATCTTCCCCAATTGGCATATCCTCAGCTTTAAGAGGAGTAAGCTCTGTGGGATCATAAGTCATATGCAACCTAATAAAGTTGTGCAGAAGGCAGTATGCAAGAATGATGTGCACATGAGTGGCTGCTTGTAACATCCCGTTTTCCAATAACGGGTTGAATTATAGAAACGGGTGCACGTGAGAAATTAGGAAAACGCGTCTCATGCTCATGCAATTGTGAACAGTGGTTTTGCACATGAAAAATGT
>JANIIA010000003.1:51540312-51576993 GCA_027478495.1 Erythroxylum alaternifolium | reverse complement strand
AGGGGTTCTAAGCCCAGAGACAAGAGCAGAGGAAGGTCAAACAAGTATGCCAATGTGAAATGTCATCATAGTAAAAAGAAGTGGCACATTAAAAGGTTTTGTTGGCTTCTCAGAAAAGAAAACAAAAAAAGACAAGGATGTGAAGAAAAATGACAGTAATGATGAGCATTCAAATATCATTGATGAGTTCAATGTCATCTACGATGGTGATGATGGTGATATAATCAACCTGGCAACCCATGAGATAAGTTGGGTGATTGATAGTAGTATAACGATTTACAGTACATCACGAAGGGAATGTTTCTCATCTTACACACCGGGAGACTTTGGTGTGGTTAGAATGGAAAATAACAATTTATCCAAAGTTATTGGCAAAGGAGACGTTCACCTGATAATGGAGAATGGCACGAGATTCGTCCTGAGAGATGTACGACATATTCCAGATATTCACTTGAATTTGATCTCTACAGGAAAACTTGATGATGAAGATTACTGTAACATTTTCAGGAATGACCAGTGGAAGATTACTATAGGTTCTATGGTGGTGGCCAAAGGTTTAAAGCAAATGCTTTATGTGATGAAAGTGAAGCTCTCCAACGATGTTGTAAACACAATAGAGAAAGGCAACACAGCTGAATTATGGCACAAAAGGCTAGGTCACATGAGTGAGAAAGGGATGACACTGTTGTTGAAAAGAAATGTGTTATCCAGACATAAATAGTTGCACTTGAAGAAATGTGTTGATTGTCTAGCAGAAAAGCAGAATTGAGTTGCTTTCAAAAGTTTCCCTCTTTCCAAAATGAAGAATGTATTAGATTTGGTACACTCAGACTTGTGTGGATCAATGCCGAGGTCACTTGGTGGTGCTCAATACTTTGTGACCTTTATCGGTGACCATTCCCAAAAAATATGGACGTATACTTTGAAGTCAAAGGACTAAGTGCTAGATGTTTTCAGACAATTCATAGCCTCAATTAAGAGACAGACTATGAAGAAACTCAAGTGCATCCGAACGGACAATGACGAAGAATAAGCTGGACCATTTGATGGTTATTGCAGAGAGCATGACATTCGACATCAAATGACACCTCCAAAAACACCTCAATTAAATGGACTAGTTGAGAAGATGAACAGGACTATGATGGACAGAGTTAGATGTCTACTCTCACGTTCAAAGTTGCCTAAGATGTTTTGAGGTGAAGTCTTACCAGCAGCGTACGTGCTGAATCGTTCACCTTGTGTTCCTTTACAGTAGGAAGTTCCAGATAAAGTATGATCAGGAAAGAATATTTCCTATGATCATTTATGGGTGATTGGCTGCAAAGCGTTTGTACATGTCCCAAAAGATGAAAGAACTAAACTTGATGTCAAGACAAGACAATGTGTATTCATCGGTTATGGCCAAGACCAATTTGGCTATAGATTTTATAATCCAGTCCTGAAGAAACTAGTAAGGAGTCGTGATGCTGTATTTGTTGAAGATCAAACCATTGAAGATGTTAACAAGGCACAGAAGGATGTAACAAAGTCTAATGGTGATTCAACAAACTTAGAATTTAATCCTCCAATACTTGTGCCGAGACAAGTTAATGATATGATTCATAGTAAGAGATCTGGTGAAGATGATGCTCCTACTAAGATTAAACTAGATGAAAATGATGTTCACACTCAATCACCGACACCTGCAACTTCTCCTATTCCAGAAAGGAGATCAGGTAGAATTCGACAACCTTCTACCAGATATCATACTGATGAATATGTGTTGTTAATTGATAAAGGAGAACTTGAGAGATTTGAAGTAGTTATGGATAGTGAACACAAGAAGAAATGGATCGAGGCCATGCAAGATGAGATGAAATCTTTGCACGAGAACAAAACATTTGAGCTGGTGAAGTTGTCAGAAGGCAAGAAACCTTTGAAGAATAGATGGGTGTATCAGCTCAAGCATGATGAAAAGGGATTGCATCCAAAATTCAAAGCAAGGTTGGATGTCAAAGGATTCAGCCAAAGAAAAGACATTGATTTTAAAGAAATCTTTTCACCGATGGTGAAAATGACATCGATTCGTATGGTGTTGGGATTAGCAGCAAGCCTCAACCTTGAGGTTGACCAAATGGATGTGAAGATTACCTTCCTTCATGACGATTTAGAAGAAGAAATTTATATGGAGCAACCAGAGGGTTTCGAGGAAAAAGGAAAAGGAGACTATGTTTTCAAATTAAAGAAAAGTTTGTACAGCTTAAAGCAAGCACCGAGACAGTGGTATAAGAAATTCGAGTCTGTTATGGGGGAGCAAGGATACAAAAGGATGAATTCTTATCATTATGTTTTTGTCCAAAAATTCTCTGATAATTTTATCATCCTTTTACTCTACGTGGATGATATGTTAATTGTTGGACATAATACTTTAAGAATTGACGGCTTGAAGAAGGAATTGAGTAAGTCTTTTGCTATGAAAGACTTAGGTCCAACGAACCAGATTCTAGGTATAAAGATAATCAGAGATAGGAATACCAAGAAATTATGATTATCACAGGAGAAGTACATTGAAAAAGTGCTTCAGAATTTCAACATGGAGAATTGAACTTGGATATTGCTAAAGCAGTTAGCTGTCCTCTTGCTAATCACTTTAGATTAAGTTCGAAACATAGTCCTTCCACAGAAGAAGAGAAGGAAGAGATGGAGCGGATTCTATATGCTTCAGCTGTTGGTAGTTTGATGTATGTTATTGTATGCACATGGCCCGTTCACTCAGTTGGAGTAGTGAGTCGGTTTCTTTTAAATCCTAGAAAAGAACATTGGGCTGCCGTAAAGTGAATTTTTAGATATCTTCGTGGCACCTTCAAAATATGTTTATGTTAAGGAGATGTCAAACCTATGTTAACTAGTTATACTGATGCAGATATAGTTGGCGATGCTGATTCGAGAAAATCTACATCAGGATATCTGATCACTTTTACAAGGGAAGTTATATCATGGCAGTTGTGGTTGCAAAAATGTGTTGCTCCTTTCACTACAAAAGCAAAGTTTATCGCAGTAACTGAAACTTGTAAGGAATTGCTATGGATGAATAAGTTCTTGAATGAACTTAGTTTCTATCGGAAAAAATATGAGTTATTTTGTGACAATCAAAGTGCAATTCATCTTGAAAATAATTTCTCCTTTCACTCAAGATCGAAACACATAGATGTGAGATATCACTAGATCAAAGACGTATTGGAGATGAAGCCATTACAGCTTAAAAAGATCCATAATGATTAGAATGGATTAGATATATTAACAAAGATTCTCATAAGGGGTAAATTCAAATACTGTTGACTTGCTGCCGGAATGGTGAATTTCCCCATATAGCCAGAAAGGGGAGAATTGTTAAATGGGTTCCTCCCATGTAGGAGACCCATCACATATTAATTCTAAAAAAATGACAAAGTTAGGCAGCAACCAAAAATAGCGGCTGCCTAACTTTGATTTTTGTAGCACATTGGAGGTCTATATAAGGGCTCCTCCATTTGACAAAAATACATAACACAAAAATAGGGAAAGCCAAGGCAGAGAAAAAAATAAGAGAGAAAGAGAGTTAAATTTTTAAGAGGTTCTTAAAATAGTGAGTGATAAAATAATGAGAGAAAGTGTTGTGAGGTATTCTTTGGGAGATATCGAGAGTACCACTATTTTTTGGTATCACTCATTTGTGAGGTGTTGTGAAACTTTCTTTGTACCTACTATTTTTATAGTAGATGTATTTTTTTAAATGTGTTCTGTGGATATAGCCTAACATTAAAGTGAACCACGTTAAATTTTCGTGTTCATTTTATTTATTATTGTCACAATTATAACTTAGTTTACTAGTTGATTAAGTCGTATGTTTTATAGTTGCCGCTAAAATGGGCCCTTTATATAAAAAACCTAATTGCCGAAACTATATTAAGGGAAACGTTGTATCTATTTTCCCCGACAGGATCTACTCAATTGCTTTTGTGTCTTGTTATCATCTACAATGGAGGATATAACTGAAGCAACCATGAAGAAGTATCGGCATATATAGGACAAGTCGGCGGTTTATTCAACTTGTCTGATTCCTTCTGGTTCATGAGCAAAGGTGCAACTTTTTGTCCTCGGTTTTGTATCAATTTCCTAAGGAGCAGATGCTCTTTTCTAGATTGCCAAAGCTGTTGGGCTATCAAATCAACATGAAGAAAAGGTGAAACTCTGCTTTTCAGGTCGTTTTAATTCACTATAATATAATCATCAATGTCTATGATCACCAGGTTTATACATCTTCGATACAAATTTGTTTTTATAGTGATATAGTGTATATACTTTTTTTTCTAAAATGACAATTCAAATCATTTACCAGAAAAAAAGTGATGCATGACAACTACGAGGACATGTAGTTGAATACCTGAGTTACGTTTAAAAAATAATAATAAATTCATTTTGTTGAAGGGTCTTTTTTGTTTTAATTTATATTTTTACTTTTCTGTTTTTGTTTAAATTTTTAGATTTAAAAATTTTCCAGTTTTTAAAATTTATGAAAACTGTAAAAATTGATTTTTATTTTCATTTTTGTTTTTTATAATTTGATTTACTATGAACTAAATATATATTATTTAATTATTTAATATATTAATTATCAAAAAGAGTTACAAATAATTTAATTTAATATTATATGTATTTAATTAACTAAAATTAATTATTAATAAAAGTTATGAATAATTTAATTTAATTTTTATATATTTGAGATGTGGTTATTTACATTATAGCCATTTTAGATGTGTTAAAATAAAACGGGCAGTATTCTCTACTTTACTATAATAATTAATGTTTTTCCAAAGGTAAGTTGCATTTAATTTTTGATTTCCCGTGAAGGGACTTAATTCATAATTCTTACTATTTATATGTCTGCTAACTAAACTCTTAAATGCACTTAATAGTAATGCTTGTAAATATGTTTGGAAACAAGCTCTCAACTAATTAGAGTAAATATAACTAATAATATATTTTTATATAATTAATAATATATTTTTATGAAATATTTAATTTACTAAATTTATTTTATTTATATTTTTATTTTAATATAATTTTTTCTTATTTATAATTTGAATTTATATGACAAATAATATATTTTTATGAAATATTTTATTTACTAAATTTATTTTATTTAAAATTTTCTTATTTAAATTTAATATTTTATTATTTATAGTTTTAAATTTATATTACTAATAAGTTTTTTATGAAATATTTTATTTACTAAATTTATTTTATTTTTATTTAATATTTTATTATTTATAATTTTAAATTGTTATAACTAATAATATATTTTTAATTATTTATACAACAATTAATAGTTTATTAAATTAATGAGTTTTTTAGCTATTTTATCTCTTTTCAGCAACCGTAACTATACTGACCAAACACCTATTTTCACGTTTCAACAGTTATCAAAATAGCAATTCCAAACACATACGTACTTATTGAGAATAAGTACTTATCATTTCAACAGGTTGATTTCAGCAAGTTATCAACTTTCTTAAACCGCGTAAATCTCTCCTAATCATGCTTATTAATTGTTCTATGTAAATATGAGATTTGACAAATCCTAACTAATTTTCTTCGCACATCAATAATAATCAGACCCGTACAAGTTGATTACGCTCGTTCTATTTGATGGCTTAAGTTCAAAAATTAAAGGGTTTAAGTTGTTTAATAATTATTTTATGCATCATATTTGAGTTCAAAAATTAAGTCTCAAAAAATTAAAATAAGAAACTAAAAAACTCAATATTTATAAATAAATTATAAATACTTTAATTTATAATTATAATATGTTCTTATTTTAGATTAATTACTATTAATATAATCTTGTATTATTTATATATCATTAAAATTATGAATTTGCATAGTTATTTATCTAATTTAATTTTATAATAAATTGTGATTAATAATTTGAATATATTATTTCAACAAAATATTTTTTTGAATCCATTTTATTTTAATAAATAATCTATATTTTTATAATCATTATATTTTTATATGAGTCAATTTTATTTTAAAAATGAAGCTTATTTAGTAGATTGAATTAGATATAAATTTAAATTTAAAAAAATTAAATCAAAATTTAGTTAAATTATACAAACCTAACTCATGTAAATTTTTAGTTGCAAAATTAAGGACGAGGTACATCTGTGTCTATAAGAAACTCTACTAAATTTTTTACTTCACTCACTCTATTCTCACGTAAACATATAAATAAAATTTAATAAAATATGATAAAAATATCGTATTCGATATAAAAGGTCTGATAATATAAGAAACACCTTATCTATTGTGACCAGTAATTTAAAAAGTAGTGTCTTTTGTCCTACCATTATGAGATGCCAAGTTAGACATCCATCGTTTTCAATCACATATTCATGACCGACTCTAAGATAGATGTCCTCGTTTGTAGGCAATTATTAAAATACAGAATCGGTTCAGTCGGTTGATTTCGCAACTCCATCATGTGCGATGGAATCATCACAAAATGGTACCCTCTATACCGCATCATCGTTCGAATCATTGCGTGTAACGAAACAGCTGCCTCTTAACGATGTAAATTCTGTCTGAAAATTTTAGTTCGGAGTGGTTGAGAGTTGAGACCCGAAGACAGACATTGACAATACACATCTTCAATTCTGTTCAATGGCGTACAACAATCAATTGGCACAACTTATCATGGGGACAACACATTCCATTACGTCTCCACCTTTTATCACCCAAGTCAGTCACGTGAATACAACTTTTCTATGCTTGGAGAAATTAATTTAGGGTTTATAAACTCTAGATTGATTTGTAAAAGGAGTCACTAACCATTTCAATTGTGATTATAATAATATCAAAGTTATAAAATGTCAAATAATGTGAACTAATCTTATTTACATTTGTAAACCCTAAATTAATTCATAAAAAGAGTCAACAACCATTTAAATTATGATTAATAGTTTTCTAATAATATCAAAAGTTATAAAAAGTCAAAATTCCATTAAAATCATAAGTTAAAAAGTCAACGTACTTACTATATACTGTCTGAGGAAGGTCATAACGTATACAACCTTTCCTTTATATTTTAACAAAAAAATTATTTCCTTAATTTGAACTTTTGATCGTAAAGAAACAACTTTGTCCCTTGTTCCAAGACCCATCCTTCTCGTTATTAAATAAATATCATAAGTACCAAGTAAAACAAGTTTCAATTTTACTTGTTGGATGGAATAATAAAAATTATATAAATTTCAATTGTAAAGGTTGGATGTAATAATAAAAATGTGAAATTTCAATTATAAAGATGTAAAATATTAATATCATATTAATAAAGTGAATGGCATTTATGTCTTTTCATAATTACATATATTATTTTTAAAAAAAGAACTTGAACCATAATTTAAGCTATTAGTTATCCTCTTTATAAATTAGTTTATAATTAATTAACCCTAACCATAATTATTTTAACAGTTTTTCACTTTTACATCTTTTTCCAAAACAGTCCCATCAAAAACTTAAATCTGAATATTAACATAATAATAGCATGCAAGTTTTTTTAGAAAAAACGTTAGGTAAGGCTTTAAATACCCACTTTTTTGCTTACTTTCAAGGTGAGAGTCTGGCGATGAGATATTGAATGCCTCAACTTTAGTTGCTTCGTTATGGTTTCCCTTGAAAGGAACGTAAGTAGTTGGTAAGTAAGCAAAACACTATTTATGTCATTAAACAATGAAAATGACAAAAGCTACCAATTGGCAACTACAGATAACGTATATTTTAATTTTTTGAATAGGACAAATTTGAAAATGTGTAGTTTTGTAAAAATTTGGTGTGGTTGCGGTTATTTCAAATACAAACGAAAATAAAAAGATTAAATATAAAATAATAAATTAACGCAAAAATTTGTTAATAAAGTTCAACACACTTTGTTTACGTTTGCGAGATCCTCACCTAGTTTAATAGTTTTTACCAAAGAACAACAATAAACTCAAGATATTATACAGTCGACTCACTCAATCTTTGATATTATTTCTTGTCGTCACAACCCATAAAAGTAATTGACACTCAATAACACGACCGACTCGTGCTAACCTCAACAGAGAATTTTCTCAACAACTTTTAACAATGAAGATAATAAATAAACAATTCAAGTGATTAAAATAATAAAGAACATCAACGAATAAACTTAAAATAAAAACACTCCCCTAAATATGTAGCTTTATTAGCCAAAAGTGTAGGAAGTGGTAGAACAATATATCTACTGTGAATTATTGAGAAGAATCACGATCAATTCACGCACATCAGCATCAAAAAAATATCAATCGAACAAATATTTCATCACTGAAATATTACCAAAAACACAGCTACAACACTACGCCTATATTGGACATTTTTCACACAAAAATAATATCAGAATAGCCCCCAATAATCAATCAAACCAGTAGCACCAAATCAACAAAATCACAATTACAAAAACTCTACAAAACAATAAACGTTTCATCACCAAAACGTTCAACAATTGTTAAAATTTTTTCACATAAACAACACTGCAAAGATAGTCCAAAAAATCACCCATGATGGACAAAAAACGAAACAACAAACATGGAATTTTTTAACACCACAACACACAAAACAACAGCCTCAATAGTCGTTAAAAAATTGGAAAATACCCAGTTGCAGAAAATCACACAATCAACAAGAAAAACACCTGAAACACAACTGCCAACACCACACGCTAGACACCAAAGAAGTTCTCAATAGTCGTTCAAAAAAGCAGCTGAGAACACAGCACAAAGCTACCCGCAATCAACAATTTTTTAGCCCCCAAAATCACGTTATCTTTAAATGCTGAACTTCAACATTAAGAGCCCCTATCCTTGTGCCCTCAAAATTGATAAAGGATGTAAATCGCGAGATGTGCTTTAACTGACCAAAAATTTGAACTTATCCACTGATCTCATCATATAAGGAACTCAAATCTTAAAAGTTACCTCTAAAAATAATATCCTTACAAGTTCAGTTGCAAAATATCATCCAATATATCATCCAATATAGCACAAAAATCCAATTACTAAGTCATTACATGGCCATCGTTCTTTCACATAAAAATGACACTATTTCAACCCACATGTTACATAAAATACAGCCAAAGACAATTGCAATGGTCAAAACAAATTTTTAAAAATATTGTTATCTTAAATAGTCGTTACGCTCAAAATAAGCTCTGTATTAAATTTCATCTTGATTAAAATTTTAAACTTAATCAACCTTATTTTGAAAGAGTTCTATATAAATCCAACTAAGTCTAATTTCAAATAATATTCAAAATTACGTGATAAAATATTATAACATATATCTTAACAAATAGTATTAATAAACTGACAATTTTTAAGATATGAATTAAAAATTATTATATTTCATATCATAGTTATCAATTTAGAATTATCTGAAATGAATGCAATCCTAAAAATGTTTTTTTAAATACTTTCTAAATATATAATTTTTGTCTTAGATAGATCTAAATAAATTCATTCCGTTATACCCCGATACATTAAAAAAAATTCATATTATTACTTTTAGAATGTAATGGGTATTATTATTTTAGTAACTTTAACTTGTTATGAATATTATTTTAGTAATATTAAAATAAAAAATAATACCAATTATAAAGACTTTTCTAAAATTTTTATAGTAAAAATTATACCTTTACCAGAAGGTCCTTTTCTGAAAGTGACCGTGTGAAAACAAGTGGTTCGCATATTAAATTCATGGAGGAGTAGTTGGAGACATTAACTAGAGTTAGTTTTCTATTTCTGAAAAAAGCTCGTCTCCTCTTTTGCTTGCCTTTATTGTTCATGGACACATTCTCGTACCTACGTTGTTTGTTTATTATGACTCCGAGTTATTACTACTCTTCAACCTGCTATACCTCGAATCTAACTTCACCGTTTAATTAACATTCGAACTGTATCAGTAGTAGCAGTTCTGGAAGATCATTAAATAACTTTTAAGAGTAGCTACAATTTCATGCTCTTCTTCTTTCTGGAAGATGATCATTAAATAACTTTTTAAGAGTAGCTACAATTTCATGCTCTTCTTCTTTCTTATATCTTCTTTGAACGTTTCAAAGTTCACAAGATTCAGTGGCAAGCAAACAGAAACCAGACAAATCAATGGCTGTTCTTTCTTCAATTTCATCTCTTGTTTCTTACTATCGTCTCTTCTTTACCTTCATGGCTTTCTTCTTTTCGGGGTTGATTTTCTTGTCTTCCAGGTCCAAGCGCCTGAATCTTCCACCAGGACCTCGTGGTTGGCCTCTGGTAGGCAATCTTTTCCAGTTTGTTCGATCTGGGAAGCCTTTCTTTGAATATATTGAAGACTTACGTGCAAAATACGGTCCAGTCTTCACCGTGAAGATGGGTACAAGGACGTTGGTAGTTGTGAGTGATGGTAAGTTAGCTCATGAAGCACTCATTGAAAGAGGTGCTCTGTTTGCCAACAGGCCACCAGAAACCCCTACAAGGGCTATCTTTAGCTGCAACAAGTCCACCGTGAACGCCGCCGTGTATGGCCCTATGTGGCGGTCATTAAGGCGAAACATGGTGCAAAATATGCTTAACACAAGTAAGATTAAAGTGTTTCGGAACGTGAGAGAGGCTGCAATGGACAAACTCATTGATCGGCTCAAAACCGAAGCTGAATCTAACAATGGAGTTGTTCATGTACTTAAAAATGCTCGTTTCACGTTCTTTTGTATTCTTCTAGCTATGTGTTTCGGTACAGAAATGAGTGAAGAAACCAATGAAAAGATGGACCAAATAATGAAGTCAGTGCTGATCAGTCTCGAACCGAAGATCGATGATTATCTTCCGATTCTAAGCCCATTTTTCTCCAAAAAAAGGAAAAGGGTATTAGAAGTAAGAAGAGAACAGGTTAATTATATGGTTCCTCTCATCGAAAAGCGACTTGAAGTTCTGCAAAATCCTGGATCAGACAAGAAGGCCATTTCCTTTTCATACCTCGACACACTGTTCGATCTAGAAATAGAAGGAAGAAAACAATCCCTCACCAACGAAGAGCTGGTGACACTCTGCTCCGAGTTCCTCAACGGTGGCACCGACACGACGGCCACCACCATCGAGTGGGGCATTGCGCAACTCATCGCTAATCCTGATGTACAATCCAAACTGTACGAGGAAATAAAATCTACTGTAGGCAACAGAAAAGTGGACGAGAAAGACATAGAGAACATGGTTTATCTACAAGCTGTACTAAAAGAACTCTTACGTAAGCACCCTCCAACGTACTTTGTCCTAACGCATGCAACTCTAGAACCGACTAAACTTGCAGGCTATGACATACCAACAAATGCGAATGTTGAGTTCTTTTCACACGCCATCGGTGAGGACCCCAAGCTTTGGACCAACCCAGAAAAGTTCGACCCGGATCGGTTCATTTCCGGTAAAGAGGACGCGGATATCACGGGGGTGACCGGGGTGAAGATGATGCCGTTCGGAGTAGGGAGGCGTATATGTCCTGGATTAGGTCTGGCCACCGTACATCTGCAACTGATGTTCGCGAGAATGATTCAGGAGTTTGAATGGACTGCCTATCCGAAAGATAGCAAGTTGGATTTCACATGGAACATGGAGTTCACCGTTGTTATGAAGAATCATCTTAGAGCTATGATCAGGCCCAGGGTTTAGTTTAAGGTATCCGATCTCTAATTTACTACTATTGATTCCTATGAAAAGCCACACTTTTGTTGTTGTTCCCATTGCTTTTTCTGATTTGGGACTGTGTAAGATAATCAGAATCTTAATCTCTGTCAATTTCTTGTCTGCCTGACTTCCTTATCGTATCAGAAAAGTTTGAGGGAAAGTAAGCACAAACTTTCTTATGTTAGTAGTTTTATTAGGTATTGTGTCATATCTTTTTAATTCGATTCCATAAATGGACAATGGCTTTTATATTAAAATCTTACTTTAAAATTTGTTATTATTTGTTATATTATTAATTACTAATTACTATTATCTACCATCTCTACTCACATATATTTCCTCATTATTTAGTGATTTTTATTATTTATTATTATTAAATAAAAATTATATGGGTTATTCAGAAACAAACTTTTTATTAGTTAGACGCAAGGCTGTATATTACTGGACCTCTCTAGATTCTACATATCAAGCATATTTTTACTGAATTGTTGTTGTTGGTATTGAATTATTATTAAATAAAAATTATATTTTTATTAATTATAATTATTAATATTCACTAATCATATGTCAAATCACTTTTTCCTCAGGTTTATTGTATGATCCAAATAATTTTATTATTTTCTTTGTTTAACCCTAAAAAATGTAAAAGTCATGTTTTTTTAAAATTGGAACTTAATTAAAAAAATTAGAAGATTTAACACTGATATAACAAAATCAAAAATATTTGATACTAAAACAGTCATTATCCCTCCAAAAAATGCATTGATTTTTTTCCTAATTAATATCTTGTTAAATTGATATTTATGTGATGCCATGGAGTATAAACTAGTAGATTTCAATTTTATATTTTAAAAAATTGAAACTTAATTAAAAAAAATAGAAGGTTTAACGTTAGTATCAAAAAATTCAAAAAAGTTATACTAATAAAATTGTTTTCACTTTTCAAAACCGTACCAAAAGTTAAACTAGTATGATAAAAAGTTTAAGGTTTAAAATGTTCAACTAAAATTAGACCGTCATAAAACCGGTTAAAGATTAACTAAAAAATAAAGAGTTTCGAAAAATGCTTAAAAAAGATTATCCTTACTCATCGAAAATTTTAAAGTTTAATTAAAAATTATTATTAAATAGCAAATAATTGGTTTATTTTGATTTATGAAAATTGATTAGTTTACGAAAATTAACCGGTTAATTAATAAACTGATTAATTTTTTTAACAACAAAAATTATTAAACTAAATCAAACTCAAAAATTAAAAACTGAACTAAAGAATTAACCAATTTAAGTTTTTTACTATATTAAATCGGTCGAATTAGTTAATTTTGAAAACATTAACTAAAATTGTCATTATTCTAAAAAAAATATTTTGCTAAATTGAAATTTATGTGATGGTGTATAAAGCAGTTGAGTCCACCTCAACCAGCTTTGCATGATGCGTTGGCCTATGCCTCACCTGTCACTTCCACCAGTACATTACCTATACCTACCACAGACGGCCAATTAATATTCATCCCCAATAATACTTTCTTCTTCGATGTTTATAAAACCATTTTATTTCCTAAAGCTTACTTAAACCGGAAATTTGGGTTAAACTTAATTTACTCAACTTTTAAATTTAAAAATTAAGTATATCTTGATTTAAAATAAAATCGTTTTAAAGGATTTTTTAAAATGAAAATTTGATTTTAAATTTAAGGAATGAGTCAATAAATAATGTCGTTTAAAAAACTTCTTAAAAAATATCGTTTTAGATAATTTGAGTGATTTTGATTCTATTAAATTTATTATTTTTTAATAATAAAAAATAATTAATTTGAACTAAAATTAATATATTAGATTCTTAAATTCGAGACAGCTGACCAACCTAATTATAAATTAAAAAATTAATTAATTAAAATAATATTATTAAAAATTAAGGTTCCTAAATAAACAATTATTTTAAGAAGTCATATTCATTTGTGTCACCCTTCCTTCCGATTCTTTAATTTCCTTCAACGGGGCCTAAAAAGACGTGACAATGTAACCCTTACTCGATCCATTAATCAATAACTGATAATGATAACTGTCAACCAGGATGAGCTGAGCACTTTCATTCTTATCCACAATTTCAAATCTTCTGTACAACTATCCATAATTATGTGACAATCTTATTTTAAATTATCTCATCCACATAAAAAATATGTTATACTTAAAAAAAGGTGTAGATATGTTGATCTGAAATAGATTATTATCGGAATAGAGAATTTGAGAGTCAATTTCTATTTTTTTCACTATTTTATGTAATGTTTTAAAAATTACATTGAAAATTAAATTGTTAATATAAAATTTAAAAATTTAAAAAAATTTAACTGATATTACACTTTTATAAAATTGGTTAAACCTCAAGGTATAAGAGAGTTGATAAGGCCTCTCCTTATTTAAGTGAGCTCACAGGTTCAAATCTCCCTTATATAAGCAGCCGTTAAAAATTTGGGGCCAACGCTTTACTTCTAACAAGGAACTTATCCTATTCGAGCGAGGATTAATCTGAATATGGACGATTTAAAGGTGTCTTCTCATAGTTGAAACTCGCCTAAGACATCTCGTGGGTAACCCAAAAATAAATAAATAAAATTAGTTAAATTTTAATTAAAATTATTAAATAAAAATTTATTAATTTATAAAAATTAACCTATTAATTAATAAAATGATCAATTTTTTACATCAAGAGTTATTAAAATAGATTGAATTGAAAAATTAAAAAATTTAAAACTTTTACTGTTTAACTAATCGTACTGGTTGAATTTTTTAATCATTAATTTTATGCATTAAAAAGAGTGACTCAATTGATTCATGAGGAATCCAAGCAAATTTTGATATCCTGAACTGTTGAAACCACGAGACGGATTCATACCCCACAAAGAAGATTGCACCATGTGGAAAATCTCACAAAAGCAAAGCATTTCCAGGGACAAACAAGTGCCTTAGTGTGCATGTAGGTTACAAGTGAAGAACTGATTCTACTTTTACAAACTGCTCAAAAACTAACAAAACTGCCCACAAACTCAATGAGAAAAAGTAAGTGTGCCCAATATTTACAGTGAAATGCCTACAAGAGAGGTCTACGGATTTGGACTAGCATTTGCAGCTTTCTTTACTTTATATATATACCTCATACATCTGAAGTGTGATTCTCAAGGGTTTGATGGGCTCTCAACATGCTTATTTTCAGGTGTTTTCCCAATCCCATTCGGCTCAGTTAATGAGGACAAGTTCTCACCAACATCTGCCTGATTATTCTCAGGCGCGCAACGGCTTTCTTGATCAGATTCCGTTCCTTGGGTTTCCTGGGTTCTCAATGACCGGCTATGGCCATTCAACAAGCAGTCGTAAGGATGAGTGTCGAAAGAGTCTGCACCATACTGCGAGCGGACAGCTGAACTGAATAAGGGTTGCATCACGTGCTTTTTCTCAGGACATTCTCGTAATGATACTCGGCAAACAGGACAAGTTGAGTGTTGTAGCAACCATACGTCTATGCAGCTTACATGGAAGGAGTGCCCGCAGTAGGGAAGGATACGTAAGATATCTTCATTGCGGTATTCTGCTAGACAAACCGTGCATCTGCCACGTTACAACACAACTCTATTAACAGGAAATGAGAGACTTGAGTGTTTTAAGTAACAAAGTAAAGTCTTGAATCTACATTTCCACTCAGAAAAGTGAAAACAAATAAAAAAGGTTTCTTTGTCAGGTTTACAGTCGTAAAAGTGACACAGTGAATTCTGGTAGTCAGTAGCATATTGCCTGAATGATCTTTTCCATGTCAAGATGTGATATATACCCTTGGAATCCAGATGCTTATTTGTAAAAATAGAAATTCGAGAAATTTGGTGGAAGAACGAGGAAAAGAAAGTAAAAGAACAGAAAAAAACTGGTTAACATTCTATCAGTTAAAGACAGCATAAAGCCATGAAGTAGTGAGGAAAACGTAAAAGAAAAAGAACTTTGGTTCAAACTCTGCCAGCAGCATAAAGCCATGAGCATAAACATGAACCAAATGGATTAATTTCGACTAAAAGCACTTCTGATATACCTAATGTCCAAGTGAAAGGATTTACTATGAAAACATTTGTGAAACCTAAAGTTAATTACATGAAAAATGGACAAAGGAACAGAGGAAACAGAATGTCATACTTCAAACATGCAAAATATCGTTAACTTAGTTCGTGTCAAGTAAATAATAATAGTTCAGCCAGCCTGTCTTATAATCTCAACAATGAGGAAAAGTTGGCCAAACAACAATTTCTCCAAACAACGACAAACCCTGTTTTCCATTAGCCATGGAATGAAGGCAGTGATTCGTGAAGATAACAACTCCAAAAACCTACTTATCAGCAACTGCATGGTAGTTATGGCATCTACACTTAAACATTAATGTGTCTTTTATACAGAGTTTAGACAAATTCTACCATAACGTATGAAGATTTTCTCAAATTTCCATCTTGTTACAGGAAATCAAAATTGACAAAACAATTGTTATGGAAGTTTAGAAAGAATAAGCACTGCAAGCTATGCACTATCACAAATCACAAAAAAGTTGTCTACATGTCTTCAAATCATAAACCAAACATTGTTAAGCAGTTAATACAGCCAAGAAAGCAAATGTTCTTTCTCTCAAGAAAAGCTCACTAAATTCATATAAATGCCCATGGCAATCACACAACTCAAAACAGAATATTATCATTTGCAATCAACTGACAGGCAATGTCAACTTCGAAATTGTACTTTTGAGCATATGGATATAATTGAAAAGTTACAATAGATAATTATAAAATCTTCCCAGCAGAATTATGATTTACCCTCCTGGCCCTGAATCTTTTCAAGGTCAGAAGGCAGGTTACCAAACTTTTGAATCCAACAAATCCATGAACAACTTCAACGGACATTTATCATTCATCATCGGATGAAACAAATAGCTAACATTCTGTTAACGGAAACAATTAAACTGGGACACTAGCTACATTTGTTTGGAGTAAAGCATGCCCTGATTAAAAAAACATCAGCCAAATACAAATATTATAGACAAATAGAGTAGGAAATGAGTGAGAAACATACTGAGCATCTTCTGAAGCCGCGAACAGATCATCACTGTACTTATTTGTAGGGAAGTTGGATATTACTATTGGCTCTAGCCCATGGAGGCCTCGTTCCAACTGTACCATAAGAAAACGGCCAAAACATCAGTTAATCTCTTACCTCTTGGTAATCACTCCATTAAAAGATAACACAATTACATAAACACACGAGGACACGAAATCCCAAAAGACTTCAGTAAACTCAAAGTTGTAATTTCGGGAAGATCCAACTAAGATTACTGCACATACAAATCATACAAGTACATAAAAGGTAGAGAATTTGTAGGAAAAAAAAGGCATACGAGACTAAGATCAGATCTGGAGGTAATAGGAAAGGCGCGTCGTGAAGCGTTCAACTGAATCCGAGCGCAGACAAGACGAGTGCAGACGAACACTATAAACATAGTGCTCACGGCGAATCCTATCACCGTCATCACCAAGTTTATCCCTGACCCCATCATTTCCTTTTCACTTCTACAAATACAAAATCCTATCTTGATCTCAACCCCTCAAAGAAAACAGAGAAAAATCAAAACCCAGAAAAGAAAAAACTAAAAAGGAACAATCTTGAAATCCATTCTATGCTCTCCACTACCACTACAAGTACCATTACAAAAATCACACTAAAGCAAACAGGAAGTGTATGACTCTATGGCCTGTGCCTTCACTCTCTCAGTGGAGTAGTACTAGTAGTACTGACTGTTCTATTGTTTCGAGAAGAAAGATGTACTCCCCACAGACATGACCAGCCGTGGCAGTGTCGGTGGCGGTGGTGGTATTGGGCGGAGCCGGTGAGAGGCCGGAGAACATCTGTGAGCACAGCACAGAGTGTGTGGAGGGATCTAAAGGTGATGACTTTGTGGTATGTTTTTGCTTATAAGTTTTTTTTACTTTGGATCAAGTGTAATCTAATCCTAAGAAATTTGTAATCTTTGTGTTGTTTTTATTTGTAATTTTATTTTTAAAAAATTTAATACTTAATTTAAGAGAGTATTAATTTTATGATTCACTTAAATTTTATTTGCACGCCATCTTAAAATTAGTAAAATACTGATTCTTTAAAGATATGGGTTCTTTTTAAATTTTGTAACAAGGGGCATGCTGATTGCTGACTACTAAACTTTTTATTTTGAAATTGATTCAACAAATTAGGCATGTCAATATGTCGGTCTAACCCGACCTACCGACGAGCTAACCAACTTTTTAAAGCAAAAAATTTAAAACGATATCGTTTCGAAAAAATTGGATAGGCCGACTATGGATAAGCTGAGAGTTCGAACAACTCGGGTCAAAACCGAGTCAGACCGGATAGGTCGGGTTATAATTGTCATACCTAAAACAAATAAGTTCAATTTTAAAATACCAAACGGGGTAGTGTGTTAGTTTAAGTTAATGATTAAAAATTTCAGCCGAATTTGTCAATTCTAACTATAAAAATTTTGAATCGGAAAATTTTTTAAATTTGATTTACCATAATAACCTTTATTATTAATAATCACCTTATTTTTAAAAATTTAAATAAATTTGTTAATTTTTTACTTATCAATCTTCTTCTTCAATTAATTTTAACTTTTTGATGGGTAAAAATAATTTCTTCCTTCAAATTATAGCTCAAAAATTTTAATTTTATTACATACCGGTTTTATTATGATATTTTAATATTAATTAAAATTTTAAATTCTAAATTTCTTGTATTTTCAATTTAATTTCTATTTTTATTTTTGTGGATTGTGATAAAGATGTGAGTACCAAGGTAAAAATCTAAACCTAATATCAACATAAGTATTAAAAGGAGAAATGCAAAAAAAAAAGAAAAAAGCATGATCTTTCTGGGGTGTCTTTGTCTGATTTTTGGTTGGGTAATTTGAAATAATGATGTTACGTTAATGATATAAAAGCAGCCAACTCGAAACTTATCCTGCCTGACATGTTTTGAGACAATTACTCAAAAACTATTATTTTTACTAAGAAGGTAAAAGTTTAGAAGCTTTGAGGTCGACCAAATAATTTCACCAATTTGTAGGGATGATAATGGGTTGAGATCTAATCGGGTCTAAGATAGCAGCTTAAGCTTGAGCTCGAGCTCGAGCTCGAGCCTGACTAAGCTGGAGACGATTTAAATTAGAGCTCAACTCGACTTGACCTAGCCATTTTTTAAAAATTAAAAATACAAAATAATATCGTTTTTAACAAAATAATATTGTTTTGTTTAGAATGATCAAACTTTGGGTCGGGACAGGCCTAGATAGCCCGAACTCCCGAAACTCAATAGGACACAGAAAATTGGGTATGATGCTTATCCCGAGACCCGATCAACTCTGACCTGACTCGTTAATTTTGGATCGATCCTAAGCCTAATTGTCACCCTACCAATTGAGTTATAAATATAATTTCATTGAAGGTAACATTTATATATTTAAATCAAGGATGTAATAATTTGTCAATTACATAAATAATTTATGGATATGTATTCAAGAATTTTATAACTATTTAAGGGATTTATTTTATAAAAAAACTTGGCTCATAAACATTAAAATTAGTGATTCACAAATTAACTTTTTTAATGAAATAATATAAAAAATAAATTTTTTCGGATTCTCGAATTTTGAAATTAAGTGTATTTAAGTTCTTTAATATTTTTAAATTGCACTCAAACTTTTAATAATCATTAAATTCAATTTTCATCAACATCAAGATTTTTATAAGACGTGCCCCATTAAAAACGTAAATTGAATTAAAATATCAATTTGATGAAGTTGAAGTCTTTTGATGAATTCTTACACTAAAGACATAAGACAATCCTAGAATAAAACTCTTATGGCTATCCTAACTATATGGTTGGTAAGGAATCAATGAGTACTCTCTTCTATTTTTGCATAAATAATTTATGTTACCATTTGGATTATAAGAAAGAGGATGTAATTTTTTTAATACGACCGGACTAAGACTTGATTGAGATAGTAGAATAAATTATTAATCAATTAGATATTAATAAGAAGGAGGTTGAAACTTGATAATAATAATAATTTATAAATAAGAGACTAGTATATATAACGATGACAAGTGTACGGAATAAACAATTAAAAAGTTTTATCAAAATTTTCGATTATTCTGTTCTAATCCTATTTTATTAAATCTTATCTGTATATTTATATAGAGTCTATGTAAATATGTAGATAAGATTTAATAGAACATAATAGAAATACCATAACTAAAACAGAAAATCTGTTCTCTTAAAAGATAAATTAGCATAAGTGAAATTGATAGGAAGGCATGCAATTTAAGAAATTGAAAGATAGCAAAAAAAAAAACTATAAAATAGATACTACATATTTGCAATTATATTTTTAACATTGTTGGAAGAAGACGATCAACTTTATTAATTTTTGTGTCCCATTATAGGATAGTAATGAGTCAGCCTATGGGTTTAAATTCATGTGTTTTCAATGAATTGGCTCATAAGCTAGGCCTAAGCTTAGACCGGTATGAGATTTAATTATTCTAAGCTAAACGATATCGTTTTGCTTAAAATAGATAAGCTTTGAGTAGGTCTGGATTTGAGTAGCATAGGTCCGAACTCAATTAAAAAAAGATATGTTGTTTTACATTTTAATTTTAAACAAATTATTTTTTAAAAACTGGTGAGGTCGATGCGTGAACTAGCTCATTATCGTCCCTATTTCATTATAGTATTTGTTAAAAATTAACAACATTATTCTCATACTCCACACGTCAGCAAGATTTTTACTGAATTGTTGTTATTGTTGTATTATGAATTGGAGAAAATTTTTGTTATTTCTCTAAATACAGCTCATTTTTTTAGTAATATATCTAAAATATGACACTTTGTTTCCCTCTTGCTCCATAAATTTCCTTTAACAACCTACACCATTACTAGGTTTTCTCCACCTTTATGCAATACACAAATCACACTTCACAAAAATTACAGAAACAGATCCACAATCAAAAGATTTTCATAAACCCAACTCACTTGATGATTATGAAATATTCACATAAAAAATTAAACTAAAACCCTAAAATTTAATAAATAATTTAATCATAAAGTTTGAGGATTAAAAAAAATACCTAAATTAATGTCTAATAAATTGCTCGGACCAAAATATCTTCAATGTCAAATAATTATCATGACAAGTTGCATTTGAAAGCCGTCATGCATGATAATATATAATTATAGAAAAAGAAGGTGAAAAGCTAACTTTGGACTCCTTTAGAAGATTGGATCAAGTTGTACAAATACTTTCACAATCAATCAAAGTGTTCGGTGAAGTAGATGTTGGTGGTGTCACACTTGATATTTTGGTGTCACCATTGATATTGTACCGACATTAACAAGTGGTAATGACAAAGACTATTTATCATAATTATACCCAAAATAAAATGATTGGTAATGACAAAGACTATTTATCATAATTATACCCAAAATAAAATGATTATTTATCATCATAGCTTCAAATTGTTCTAAATAAATAAAAACTCACTCTGCTTAAATATAATAATCTCTTCAGTCTGATCTTTAGTAAAATTTAAAGACCAGCACGTATCTCTAATTAAATAATACAATAATAACAATAAAAATACTCAATAAGAATTTTACTGAAATATAAGTTTTAAAGAGATTCAGTATTACACCACTTTACTCCTACTTAATAGAGAAATTTTTTTTAATATAAGAAACATAAAACATAAACTAATATACAATTTCAAACATCACAAATATCCTCACCCAATGTCTATACAAAAATCAGTTTCACTTTAAATAATTTAGTGATTTATATATATAAAAAGTATAAAGATGATATCTTATCATAATTGAAAATAATTATTTTGTTATTTGACCTCGTGTAAGTCTTTTATTTTTTTTAAACGGAAGAACTCGTAATCATTTATTTTTTAGATGCGTACTGAATAAATCTCTATAACAACATAATAACCTGTAAATTACGTCAATAGGATATTCCATACTGAACAAACTTCGTATAATAGACTCGATTAAAAAAACGTAAATAAAAAGATTCGAACATAAAATCTTTTTCGAATCTTTCGATCATGTGCCTCTCACTTTCTTATGGAAAAACAACTTTGTAAAGATGGACTCCACGCCTAAATGTAAAATTATAATGACCCCAAAAGCAAACTTGAGTCATCTTCCTATAGGAAATCGCTAACGATTCCACGCAGATCCTGAACTGTTTGTTTATTATTTAACAACCCAAATCCATCTTTTATGTTAGATAATACCTTATTGTTATTATTTTGTGTTGCTTCCACGATGATACTGAGTATCTGAAGCAAAATAAAGGTGATATGCCCGTTGATTGGAATTTTTTTAAAAATATTATATGGGTGGACGCAAAATTGTATCAATTTTATTTTTATTAAAATTTAATTATTACTTTCTTGCACTATGCAATATATAGGGTAAAAGCCGTTGAAGTCTCTGTATTTTATCATATTATTAATATATTTTTACTTTTAAAAAATTATCAGTACCTCTCTATAATTTTAGTTTTATAACACAATCTTCATACTTTCAACTTCCTTTCAAGGCGTTAATGTGAGGTCAAAGTATTTTCTAATAGTTTGTAGATCTTGGACAAAGTTTATAAGTGTTAACAGTAAACCTTTACAAAGAACAAAATGAAACGAAACAATGGTAAGTTAAGAGTGGACTCTGAGCAGGTATCCTTTCTGCCTTTATCTAAAGTCGAGCCTATGTGCAATATCGCATGTTAAAAATAACGTTATTTTTGAATCTATAGTAAGAATTTTAAATGGAAATATAAAATCAAATGTGTAAAAAAGTTATTGATAATTTTTAAAAGTCAAGAAATATATTAATAATATCCTAAATTATAGGGTCCGTCAAATTTACCATAGTATATAATATTAATCTAACCCGAACCATGTTTGACTAAACAAAAGTTAATACTATATAGCAACTCTGTTGGGTTGGTTTTGGTCACCAACCAAATGAATAAGCAGGAATATTAATGCAAATATCTTAAGGTGGCTATATAAATATCTCATAAAGTGCTCTTTGGTAGTCAGTAGTGACAAGTCGCTATGATTCCAAGTTATTGGGATTCCCTCTTTATGTTATTGAGAATCTGAGATTCTTTCACCAAAAGGGTCGAATACAACTATTTATAGTGGTCTTTCCTTCCTAATAAGCTCATTTCACAAAAAGGGCCGGACCTATGTGGCCCATAAGTGGAAAGGTGTAGTAGGATTTTGCCATTTTATTCTTCTTTTTCTTTTATGAGTAAAACACAGGACATTCTTTGTAATTTAACGAATTTAAAAGCTTATGTTTAAAATTATTTTCAATTTTAAATTTTAGAAAATTCCTTTTCACCAAAAATAATAATAAGATACCGGTGACATGAATAATGTATACGAACTAATCAAATATTATTAACACAATTGTCAAATCTAATTTTTAAATATAATTTGAATAAATTAATATGAATCGAACTAATAACTTTATAATTATATTTAATTATTAATTTCAAATAGTTTACGTTAAATTTAAAAACATAGTTGCATTGTTGTGTCAATAATATCATATTTATTCACATATATTGTTCTATAATTTTTTTAATAGAAGTGTAAGAAAGGATATTTTTTAAAAAATTAAAAATATAAAATTTTCAATAATTATAAAGATTAGAATTTCTTTAAATTAGTTAATCACAAAAGACTTATGACTTTTACCTTTTTTATACAATAGAAAATTCCAATCACTTTCTTCCGCGTATAAATAAAATAAATCATCTAAATTAAATAAATTATAGCATGAATGTAATAATATGTAAATCATATATTTCTAATAAATCACTTAATAAATTAATGATTTGAGAATCAGGTAATGAACCCGATTTTATTAACGCTTGTAAATTCACATTTTTATGTTCAATTATTATTCTTTTTAAAATTTTAGGTGAATTATATCCTTTCTTAATTAATTTGTTGATGATTGTTACATATAGCTATCATTTTGGTAATATTTATGATTATTGTAATTAATATTGACATTAAATAAATCTTGTAAATAATTGATTATTATGATAAAAATAATTTAATCAATATAATAGTAACCACTGAAATAAACATTCCTAACTATTTCTTTCCAATATATTTATGAAAATTGTCTGTCTTCATCACTTGGAAAGTGATTTTTGGATCTCAGCCCAAAAAAAAGAGTAATGAGTTAGACTACTCATATTAGTAATTACAATGTTTGGGTAAGAGTAATGAGTTAGACTACTCATATTAGTAATCACAATGTTTGGGTATGTATTAATGCTTAGATTAGTTTTCAACTCAATTCTTTAGATTTAAGTTTGAAAATAGATTAGGTTAGGTCAATTATTTTGTATTCGCACTAGCTTGACTTGAATCTCGATCAGATTAGATTAAGTTTGGATAGTCCAAAACTTGATCATACCCAATCAAGTCTTAATTAAGCTGAATTAAATACATAATTTTATTTTTTAAAATTATAAACTGTGTCATTTTAAAAATTGGGCTTCCAATGTGACTAAATTAGGTTTTAAAAATAGTTACAGTCTATTTTAAATAAGGTAAGTTGGGTTGAATATATTAACTTTGAACCTGATCGAGTTGGGTAATTTTACATTTTTACTTAGATTCTTGTATTTGAGAGGCCCAAAGAGGTAAACAGGATAATAGTTCTTTTCTTAAATTATTTCTTTACCAATTGATATACAATTTATTTATTTACATAATTACATCCAATTAATCAAAGAAACAAAGAACATGAAAAAGAAAATAGCAATTCACACCCTTATGTACTTGTCCTGAGGAACAAGCATGTACAGGGAAGTCTGTGGAAGGTAGCCTGAAACTGTATATCATGCTTATTTGGATTTGGAACCACCAGATGTTTTATCTCCTTGCCGGTCATCATCTCCACCACCTTGTGCGACGGTGCCACCAACTGGAATTACAGTGCGAACCTTGAACCTGTCAGGCCTCAATGAAGAAGATAACTCTCCTGACCCAATACTTAAGCTCCTTCGTAACGTCACCACTTGATGACTCGGTTTTCTGAGACACAACATGTTTCCAACCTTCTTGCACACTTCAACACACTCATCCTGTAACCCTGGAAACATTCTGTTCAACAGCTCCCTTCTTCGGATGAAGAGCTGCCTGAAAAATTCCAACAACGTCATCAACCTTGGATCCACCGAATTCCCATCTTCCTCGGATCGATTTCTCTGATAATAAACATGGTCACCACCGTACCTCTGCGGATAAAATCCACTTCCCATAAGTGAGATGTCATCGTATATGCCTAATGAAGGAGAAGTACTTGTCGAGCTTGGCGCCATAACAATGTCAGATGTATCATCCTGACAATACCCGGATGGATAAACTATCGGTGCTTGAGATTCTGGACCTGGGGTATCATGTGGGTTATGTTCCATCAAGATTAATTGGAGGATTCTGAACAATAACAGCGACGCAAAGATCGAGTTACGTGATCAATATTGTTCCAGGCAGTTGCTTAGAGGTATATATATAAAACCTCCAAGCATGCTCAATAGTAATTGAATATCATTAACTTGTTATTAAGTTTCCAAGCTAAGACTTGATCAGTTGATTAATGTACGTGTCATGTTGACTTGTGAGTTCTTCTCTAGACAAATTTCTGCTAAAACCACATATATCAATTCTCATGAATTGATATAAGCCATTAGATATGGAAATAAACTACAGTATATAGTTCTCCAAGCAGAATAATCTACGGTCAGGATTGTTCTGTTGGATTACTACATTCCTATCCAATTGTCACTATACCCTTTTCTTTGTTTCTTGAAGAACTGGTCTCTTGCAAGCAATGGCTATAGAAAATTGGAAAATTCCCCTGAATTACTATTTGAGAAAAGACTTAAGCCCCACGTTTTGTTACAACTTATGGGAAAGTTCATTGTCTCTTCGTTGAAGCAGCCATATTTCTGTTTACATGTCAAATATAAAATATTTTAGGTTATCTTGTCAGGAAATATTTATGTTACTTAAAGACTTGAAATTTCATTGACATGAGAATTATAGAACAAGCCACTTTTAGTTCCCTTCTAATCCTTTTTTTTAAACTCAGGTTCTATCATATTGTTTTGTTTTGACTTCTTCCTCAGGGTAAGCCATGTACATAACAACTGGAAATTTCTTCAAGTTGCTTGAACATCCTGTGGCATTTCCACATTTAACTAGCAGACCTATTGAACCAGATCATTTGCTGAAGAGAACTGGTTTTCTCAAAAAGTAGCTTCACCAATAAGATCCAATTGGATCAAGTGTAAAGGTTTAATGGTATTCGAATTATCTCTTCACGCAAGCTTGAACAGGGGACAAAATCTAGCAATGACGGTATATCAGTACAGTGACAACATCCAAGTGATTCAGAAAAGCCAACTTGCATCTAACTGCTATAATATTCGAATGGTTACACAAAGGCAGAATCAAGAATGATAAAGAGAAAGTATAGTTGTTTCACTTTACAATCTCAACCTCCATCTAGATCTGATGGTACACGGCACACTAATACGACATATATGGGTATTGGAGGGCTATTATGCTGCAAAACCACTAACCCCACTTCCTGGAAAAACCTAATCTCTAAAGAGCGAAGAGAGAACTTGGAGGAAATTGCTATCTATACATGTTCTGTCTTACCTGATTATCAGGGGACAAGAAGTCCACAGGAGGACCTACCCCAGCATTTGTACGATGAAGTGGTGTTGAAAGACCTTGTAGACTGGTCGTTTGTGGAATGAGGGCAGGATAGGAGGGACTGATCGGAAAAGCTGGATAAACGTATTTATCGAAAGAAGGTAGAGATGGATTTAAGCCATAATCAAAGTGAGACTTCTGAGCGGAAATTCTTGATCCACTTTCTACATATTTACTAAGTTGATCCTCAAAAGAAATGGCTGACCTAGTTCCCAAGTAAGGGAGGCCAGTAAGGAGTGGATTGGAGGCAGCTGCTGGAACTCTCGCATCAGGAAAACAGTTTTCCAAACTCAATCTAAAACTTGGATTAAGAAACTCTCGCCGACCATCGACTTCAACAGAGGATTCAGTTGGTAGCCGGAAAACTCCAACACAACCAATAGCTGAATCTTCTTTAACCTCAGGTATCGTCAAGGGAACAGAAAGTTCATTGTGCTTTCCATCACATCCGAACCCATTAATTTTCTGTTGCAGAGACTGCCTTGCTTTTCTAAGTGCCTCCAGTACACCAACCACTCCAGTATGTGCTCTGTGAGGCACCAATGCATGACTATCATTCTGGATTTCAGAAGCATTTCCTTTACTGGGGCTGCTGACTGGATTAGATGCAAATGAAGGAATAGGAGTTCTAGGTGGATCATGTGAGCCAAGTGAGTTTGAATGATTTTGGGAATGGAAGGGTCCTGTATCATGGCTGTTTCCAAGGACCGGCAGATTTTGTTTGACTGTGGCCACAGGGAATGCAAAGTCTTGCGATGCATTCTCAGAATCATGTGTACTAATGGAACTTGTTTCCGGAAAAAAACCAGTGCCCACACTTGTAGGTGGTAAACCATCAGCCCGGACATCGGATAATTCTCGAACTTTGGATTTTGCCACGTGATTTTGCGAGGGAATTGTCTCAGCAGTGCATGCAGTCTGTGCCTTCATCTCATATCTATCCTCAGTAACATCAGAGCGGTTCCCAGGATCACAAAAATCCTACAGAAGCATTAACAGAAAAGATCAATCACACTATTTGCAGAACAAGAACTTGGATGGACAACATAAATACTATGCTGAAAATGATATTATCAGTCAATGCACATTGTCATTGTCCCTTTACTGTAAAGAAAAATTATAAGTGAATTGAGGACGCAAAATTGAAAAATGTTTCCCTTAATCCAATCAA
Organism: Erythroxylum alaternifolium; assembly: GCA_027478495.1. Classification (NCBI taxonomy): domain Eukaryota; kingdom Viridiplantae; phylum Streptophyta; class Magnoliopsida; order Malpighiales; family Erythroxylaceae; genus Erythroxylum; species Erythroxylum alaternifolium. The sequence goes on along the minus strand of JANIIA010000003.1, from coordinate 51,549,184 downwards.
CTTGATTTCAAAGAAATTTACAGGTTTTTCGACTACAGTTTTGTTGATTAAGCATACTGGTGTACTGTTGTTATCTTCTCTGAATTTCTCTTCCCATTCTCTTTGAGCCCTTTCCATCTCTTCATATCTACCAATCAGTTCAGCTTGATGCTCAAGTGCCTTCTCCATGTCTCTGTCTTCATCTCTTTTGTCTGCATTATAGCCAAGATCATTAGTGCTTGAATTTTGTTCATTTCTCCAATAGCCAGAGAGCCCGGCGTGTGATGACATTTTATCATTCCTTATTTCATCAAAGCCTCCCAAAACGTCCGGGCCAACATCTGAACTACTTTTTGTAGGAGAAACCCCATTTTCTGTAGTGCCAACTTTGATTGAATATGTTTGATGTTCCAAGGAGAAAGATCTGTCATCATGAACATGAAAATAGATAAGTATTGTGTGTATGTTCGAAAGTGTTAAAATAAAAGTTTTTTTTTACCATATATGCATCTAATGTTGATATCCACACAATTTATATACTTTGGTCCTCGGTCTTTATCGTTCTCTATCCATTTAGAGAACCATTCCATTCATCGTAAAGCAGAGTGTTCCAGTACAAAAGAAGAAACTATCAAGGTTGAATCCAACTTCTGGCAGAAAACTTTACATAACAAGAATTGATCGATTAAATAACTTATCAATTGCCTTTGTTGAAATTGAATATGAGAAATAAGATAACAACAATGCACATATCCTATGATTAATCCAACACAGAAAAGCAAAAGAAAAAATAAGCTTACCTAGGTTCTTTGCGTTTTATCTGGCGGCATGGTTTTCCTGTTCGATGCTTTGGAGAAGAATAAGTGGACGTGAAACTGCTTCGTCTTTTCAGAGATTGATCCTTGTATTTTTCAGCAGAACTTGAACAATCTTTTTGTACTTTCCAAGAGACGCTTCTACCAAGTTCTGGGGAAAAACCATCATCAGAGTCCAAAACTTCTTCTGACTCATTTTTTCTCACTTTCGAATTGACAGAATGCCTCTCTTCTATGAAGGACTGATTACCAACAGCGGATTCACAAGGGGTATCCTGGTCAAAGCTCGAATCACACATAACAGAAGCATCAGTTATCCCATTGCTCTCCAGGATCGCAAGAACATCTGCTGTTGCTTTCTCAGCTTTCATTCTTTGAAGAGTAACAACCCTCAGCTGTTCCTCCAGTTCTGCTACCTAATACACATACAAAACCAATATCAAGCCATTCAATGGGAGGAAAGAATGAGGGACAAAAAAGTCCACATAAAAGTACCTTTTTTGTTAGTTCATCAGCTCTCTGTCTAGCACTTTTTGTGACAGATCTTTCAGACAACAACCGTGCACGAAGGAATTCAACAGTTACTGCATCGTTGTCCTCCATATTGGAAAATGTCCTGGTGAATGGAGAATAAAAAAAATGTATAGATTCATAAAGAAGCCTGACATTTTCATAAATAAGTATCACTTCTCAACTTGGACAGCAGATGCATGTACTTATCTCTTGCGTATTAAGAACTGAACTCATTCCTGAGTTAAACTTTGTCTAATCATCACATGACATCCAAAATTCAAGATTTGGATTCAAATTTCGCAATAGAGCAACCCCCAATTTTTCAGCTACCACGATGTTGTTTATGTTTTCAATCTCAAGACTATAATTTCAAACCAGTGCACTTTTCAAAACAAGTTGTGACTGAAACGTAAATCTCTAGTCACATCCTTAACTACAAAGAGGATTAAACCATGCATGGTCATGACTTATCTACCCACGGTGAACGATCACAATTCACAGGTCACAACTCATGTCAGCAATCCACTTCTGCAGAGAATCAACACTAGACTTGAACAATAGAATTTTAAATTCACACTAAATTATGTATCTGGAGATCTCTGTATCCAGAGAAACGGAAAATTAGGTAAATCCCAACAATCTTTTTCTGTCTAAGAATCGAGTAGTAAACTCCATTAAAGCCAAAACAAGTAAAATCATTTAAAACCCACTTCAGTACTCCAAAACTAAACAAAAAAGGAAATACCCAGATGAAAATTACCTCTGATCTTGCTTCCCTTGATCCGAATCACCCATATTTGCAGTAAACGATGCAGGAAAACCGCAAATATTGCACTTAAAAAAAGTCCAACCTTAAAAGCCCAGTCCTGCAACAAAAAGAAAAAGAACAGAACACACAGACACATAAGATTTTCTGGAATCACAGCATAACGAGAGTGAATTACGAAAAGAAAAGAGACAAACTTGAATAAAAATGATCATAGGTCCTATACCTCATGCTCCAAACAACTGTATCATTGCACTAAACCCTAAAATGGGAACCTTTCACTTTCACTGACCAAACAGACAGAGATGGAGAGGTGTTAAGGTCCATTGGGAATGTGCAAAGAACTTTCGTTGTTGAGAACACTAAAGTTTAAGCCAATGGGCCATCCATCAGCTTTGTTCAGACTTAGAAGTACTTAAATCAAGTGCTTTTAGATGACAAGTTTCTTTAAAGATTGTCAAGTGGGACTTCAATAGAAAATTATGTATGCATGTTTTCACAAACTTTAACCTTGGAAATAAATATAACTATTCTTACTTTAAGTATTAAATTTTAAAAAAAAATATATGGTTTAGGTGAATTCTCTAGAGTTATAGATTTTGAAAATTTTGCATGTTCATGTACCCAAAAAAGATTAAAATATGTTTCTGACTTACTTGTTAAAGACTCCCTTTTTTTGGTAAATACAAATTGAAGATTATTGGCAAGTCAAATTTGGATAATTTATTAAATATTTTTGACTTGGTAACAAATATTTTTATACCCATTATCCTATTTGGTTTATTTAGTTTAGTTACTTCTTTGTAACAAGAAAGTCACGAGTTTAAATAACAGAAATAATTTTTTAAAAAAATACAAAAAAATACTATATATACTAGTAATTCTTTTCAAGATTGAAAATTTTATGTATTGATTACGTTGACTTTATAAGTAGACTTTAGTAGTAAGTCATTTCTTCTTGTCTTTTTAGTATTGGCATTTGATGTAAGATGATAAGATCACCATGAAAGAATTTCTTTTTAATTGGAAAGTTTTGTTTCTTTTCTTTTATAAAAACCAAATTAGGACTTGCAATATGTGGAATATATCAATAAGTCCTGTAATTACTTACTCTTTGGGCCAGTGAAAAAAGTGGAAAATTGGTCTTGCTTTGGATTTTGAACATTAATGCCTTGGTTAAGAAAGAGACTTAGGTATGAGTAGGCCCGACCTGGTAGAAGCAAGTAATTTAATATCAACCCAAAGTTTAACCAAACTCGCGTTGTGCAATTTGAGATCAAGCAAACTACTCAAGATGACGTTGTTTTAATTAAATCATTCTCACAAAATCTTCTGTTTTATTTATTTTATTTTAACCCTGTTTTATTAAATTTTATTCATATATTTATAAGAAGTCTATATAAATGTGTGAATAAGATTTAATGGAATATAATAGAAACAACATAATTAGTAAAGAAGATCTTATCCCTAAACCATTAGGCTGCTCAAATTCTTGGATTCGCATATCAAACTGATAACTCAAAATTGAACCTAATCTATCATATAGTCAAATTAATCTTGATTCGTTGATTTTAAGTCCAATCTGTCCAGATACAACTGGACTAGAATCACACCCTACTGTCATGACTATTCTCCCCTGGTAACTGCCTCAACTTTTATAAGGAAATTGACTTCCAAGTTTTGAATTGTAGTCTATAACCTTGACTTTCAAGATTTGGATTGTATTCTATGACTTCAGCTCAAGAGGTGGGTTGAGAAGGCACAAATACATTATTTGTAAGGAAGTCAATTTAATAAAGATAAAAAGATATGAAATCTTAGAAGAAGATCAACAAATAAACCTCAAAAAGCATTTATAGATTTAGCTCAATTTGTGACCGGTATATAATAATTTGATTTTTTATAGACATGTCAATAGGTAGGGTCGACCTGATGGTAGCCTATGACAGACCTATGGCCGGCCAAGCTACGAGCAAGAGAGGGCCCAACCTTCAATTTAATTTTTAAATTAAAAAAATTTCAAAATGACGTTGTTTCGGAAAAAATAGGCAGGCCACGGCCTGTGACCCGTCCAACCCAAATCAAAAATGGGTCAGGTCATTATTGGCAAGTCTAATTTCTTATTAGGCCCTACATCATTTTTATAATATTGCATAAGAACTTATTTAAAATTCAATTTAAATAAACTCAATTTTAAAAGGAAAGGAATTTAAAAACTAAATTAAACTTAAAACTTCTGTTATGAACATCTTAATGTTTGAATTCACTTTTTTAAAATTAAATATTAAGAATACTTTATTTTTATTTTTAATATGAATAGAATCTTCTCGTAAAATAAAAATGAAATAAGCTCAATTAAAGTTGAAAAGGTGTAATTTATCTTAAATAAAAAATAAAAAACTTCTTAAATATTTATTCCATTCACATATGTAAATATTTTATTTTAAATTCTAAATAAAATCACAAACTGTTCATAATTTAATTATATATTTTGTTTTAGTTATATGGTATGTTTTGATGGATTTAAACCTCATCTTTTTTAATAAAATCTCAAAATTTGCAAAATTCATTTCAAACTTAGGTAATTCCTTAGACAATTAAAATAGAATTTTCAATACTTTTTGTTATTTTACAAATTGAACTTGAAATCAAAATTTTATGTTTTGACTTTTTATTTATATTTAAATGAAATAGATGATGACTCTGTTAAAATTTAAATTTAAATTAGAAAAGAGATAAAACTAAAATTGAAATTAGATAAGTGATGATTTTATTTAAAACTAAAATTGGAATTAGATAAGTGACGATTCGATAAAAAAATAAAATTAATATTATTATTATTTTAGATAAAGGCATGCTTAGCGAATACTTTTTTGATATATAGAAATCGATTCAATTTCATGGAATATTGTAGTGTCGTATGCATGTGAACCTACAGATTGCAGCAAAAAGTAACTCCCAAACTAAAACTATTCCAAATTGAGTGGATTACGTTTTGAAACTAACAGAGAAGAAATGCTCTAAAATGGAAACAAATGTAGTCAAACCACGTCGTTTTGCATGGCTTTTCTACTCTGCAATCTATAATTTGTCAATGGATGATGGGAACTTGGAAGCCTGTGAACGGTTGGCATGAAACATAAGCCGTAAATCCAACGGTGGGGACGAACTTCATTGCGTCGTGATAGTTCTGTGATGATCATTGGATGCCCATAAGAAGCCTAAAGGCTTTTTAGTCGTGTAGACCCCATGACTTTGCACAGACCAAAAACATCGGAAGTAGTGAAAATCTACTTGATAGATAGACTCACAAGTCACAGGGGCAGATAAGAGAGAGCGAAGTCTTTGAAGTCTTGTGAGTTTCAACTCTTCTTCAATGGACGTCTCAGTTCATCAACTCCCACCTTCAGATTCTTCTCCCAAAAGCCATCTACAATCCATCAACCACAACAATGAAACCACTCAAGACCCACGGGACTCATCGCTGACAGGTTCTGTGGTTGTTAGAAGCACTCAAATTTCAGAAGAGCAGGACCAGAAGTCCAAGACAAGCAAAGGGTACATGTTTCTTCTGGTGATCAACTATGCATGTCTCTTTGTGGGTTCGGTCTCATCAAGTTTGCTCTTGAAGTTCTATTTCATTCACAAAGGTTCAAGTAGATGGGTCTCCACATGGGTCCAATCTGCTGGTTTTCCTCTCCTTGTCTTGCCTGTTTATTTACCGTATTATCTCCTTAAAAACACCGATAGACCACCCTTTAATGGCTTCACTCCTAGAATATTGGTCTTATCAACTTTGATTGGCCTCATGATAGGGATCAGCAATCTGCTTGTCTCCTGGGGCAATTCATATCTTCCAGTGTCAACCTCGTCTCTGATTTTATCATCTCAACTCGTCTTCAATCTTATCCTATCTGTTCTCATCGTGAACCAGAAGATCACGTTTCAGAATCTGAACTGTGTGATACTGTTAACTATAAGTTTAGTCCTTTTGGCCTTAGGTTCAAAGCACGATAGGCCTGATGGCTTAACTCGTGCCAAGTACTTCATTGGTTTCTTTTCCACATTAGGAGCTGGCTTGTTGTTTGCACTGTATTTACCTGTTATGGAGAAGATTTACAGGAAAGTTTATTGCTTCTCCATGGTAATGGAAATGCAGTTGGTGATGGAAATTGCAGCCACTGCACTAGCCACTATTGGAATGACATTTGATGGCGGCTTTTCAGAGATGAGAAGAGAGAGTCTTGAAGTTTTCGATAAAGGACCGACGGTGTATTGGGTAACAGTGATCGGCAACGTTGCTGCGTGGCAGCTATGCTTCATGGGCACGGCGGGAATGGTTTTCCTGACGTCTTCACTCACCGGAGGGATTTGCATGACTGCCCTTTTGACCATTAATGTGATCGGAGGTGTTTTAGTGTACGGCGACTCGTTTGGCGGCGTTAAGGCGGTGTCCACCGTGCTAAGTGTGTGGGGTTTTTGTTCTTATGTTTATGGCATGTATGTGAAGATGAAAGAAAATAAAGGAATTGATGGTGAGAAAGAAAAGGAGAATCAAAATCATGGGATGGAGATGGTTCATGTGTAGCATCAATCGTCTTTTTTTCCCCTTTTCTAATGTTAATCAATGTCATTAGCGTCTTGTTGTGATAATAAATATATGAATAGTTATTGTATGATTAAGAGATGGTTTTGGAGATTAGTTTTATGAATTCACTTTCATCGCCAAACTACAGGTGATTAGTGAGTATTAATAATTGCAGAATAAAAATAAAAAATATTTTAAAGGTTAATTATAAAAATTAAATTTTACTTAATTTTGTAATATAAATTTTAAAAAGTAATATTTAAATATTTAATAAAATAGTTTAATTTTAATTTTTTGATTAATATTAGTGAATATGTAATTATCATATATTATATTCTATCACATATAAATTGTATTATTTAATGACCTAGTTTATTACATCATCTAACATCATATTATTTTTGTTAAAAATTAAAAATTAAATTACTTTACTGTCATCTTTTAAAAATTGGGCTATTATTATAAAATTAAAAAATATATAATTTTTTGATGATTAACCCATATTTTTAAGTAAAATTTTCTTTTTTTAATAGAGAACCACACAAAGTCACTGTTTAAAAATTAATGGATGATAGAGAGTAAATTTGAGTTACATATTGAAAACTCTTGTGTGATTTCTAAGTGTGATAGTGCATGCATGACCATAGAGAGTTATTGATCTTGATCATAATTAGTGGTTTCATTAATATCAACAATAGGAAGAGAGAGAGAGCTAACAAGGTACCAAAACTTAGTGTACTTTTTGCATAATATAGAAAGGAAATAATGTAAAGCATGAATTTTTGGTATTTGACAATGTTTAGGATTTAACTTTTGATCAGGCAGCTGAAAGCTCTATTAAACAGTAAAACAATAAGGAATCAGGAAACTTCAAATGGTACTTAAATAGGTAATGACCGTGCTTACCGACTCTAGATTTGCTCCACTAATTAGAGCATGCCTTTGAAGGCGGCCTAAATATCTTATTAATCATCATTCATTGAAGGCCACAAATCACATTGCTTGACTGTAACAATTGGCATGGTGTACGTACTTGGGCATTAAAAGCCCTCACAGTACCTACTCATAATGGTATGGTTCATCCATTAATCTTTTTATTTGTGGTGTGTGATTATTTGCTTGTGAGCAAGACTGGTCACATCGCAGTCCTGAACGTGTCAACTTATGCAGTAGTGGAGATTTGTCATTTCACACCAAATATCAAGGGAAGATATATATGGGATGGGGTGTGTTTTGAGAATCTAGTCCAAATCTATTCGAAAACTAGGCTGCATGAAGGGATTTTCCTGTTGGCTAGCCACCGATTATGATATTTTAAAAGTTTTTAAGTTTTGTGGATTTAATAATAAAAGTATCGATTTTAAATGTTTTTATAATAAAATTTAAATTATTTTAGAATATTTTAACATTTATAAATTAAATTTCCCTTAAAAAATAACTCTTATTTAATTAAAATTTAATAAAGATATCATAATTGATAAGGTAATATCGACAAATATTTTATATTGCAGTAAAACTTGAGGGTGTCCATTATTAAATGTTGCATAAATTAGAGTTATTTTGTGAACATGTGTTATCATTCAAAGTTAATCTATAAATATTGAAATGCTTAAAAATTTATGTAAATTTTTAAGGATGAATTAATATATTTTCCTTACTTTTTTTACAAAAGAGTTTCAAAATGTGATAAATTTTTTTTATTTTATCGTGTTGCTAGAAAAAATCAGGATCTATATTTTAAAAATTAGATCAACAATTAACCCGATAATATAAGAGATATAAAGTTTAAAGAACCAATTATTATATATAATAAAGAAAATTGAAAATTTTAAAATTTAATTAGAGATAAAGACCATTTCAATCAATATAAAAAGTTGAAATTTAGTTAAGGAAGATAATTGTTAAATGAATACTAACTTATTTATTATAATTTTTGAAAACAAATTAATTTATGATTAATACGTTATGATTTTGGTTAACATATTAATTTTGGCTAAAGTATTATGATTTTTAAAAATAACGGTAGTTAAAATAAAAAATAATCAATTCAAAGTTTTTAAGATTAAATCAATAAAACCAATTCAAATCATAATAGCTAATAAGGGAATTGGGAAATCGAAAATAACGATTTCACGCTCAAATCCTGTCCACTTCACTACCTACCGAAAGAGAGGGATGGAACTAACAACTGCAAAACACATCACCCTTATG
>JANIIA010000003.1:51459123-51472059 GCA_027478495.1 Erythroxylum alaternifolium | reverse complement strand
CTAGGCCAGCTAATATAGATAGGATTTTGAATGAGGGTGCTAGGAATAGCCAGTGGGATTTAAGGATGGACTTAAATGCATTTACATTGTTATGTGAAATGCTTCAAATCCATGGTGGGTTGAGGAATAATGGCCATATGCCTATTGAAGAAAAAGTTTTAATCTTCCTAAGAATAGTAGCACGAAATGAATCTAATAGAGTACTACAAGTTAGGTTTATGAGGTTAGGAGAAACAATAAGTAGGGCCTTCTATAGTGTGTTGAAGGCTGTATTGAAGCTTCAGACTTCATATGAAACAGAAGCATTTGTGAACTTCATGGAGGATGCCGTTGTTGCTGGTCACAGATCTGATAATGGGCAATTTAAGCCTTGCACTTTCCAACTTTTTGCTAGAACGATAGTAGAGAAGTTTTGTGATTGTGGCATTGATAAGAGGTACGTCAAAAATAAGCACAAGAGGTTGAAGGACAAATATCGTACAGCCTTTGACATGTTAAACTGCGGTGGGTGTGGTTGGAATGAAAGCAAGTAATGCGTTGAGGTTGACAGTAAGCAAGTGCTGGAAGAATGGATGAGGGTAATTTTTTTTGGATTGATTGGTTGTTTATAGAAGTATCCTTATAATAATTTGTTGTCATGTTGAAGTTTTTTGTTCTTTTTCCAGAGACACCCCAACAAGTACTACACTCATGGAAAACCTTTCCCGCTTTACTCTAAACTTAAGTTTGTCTTTGGGAAAGACAGAGCTACAGGTGCAGGAGCTTAAGATGCTGCAGATGTTGTTGCTTAGCTTGAAACAGATGAAACTGAAGGTGATGCACCAGCAGCTCTTGCTACCCCATCAGATCCCGTAGGCCCATTGGCCACTCCTGCTCTAATTGCTTCAGCCCCTCTCACTGGTTTTGTCACCTCTTCCAGCAACACAGAAGGAAACCGACAAAACAAAGGGAAAAGGAAGATGAGGGATATTGAAGTGTTGGAAAGCCTTGCTGCCTCATTTGCTCGTGCCATTGACAATAGTAGAGAGAATGTTAAGATCATTGCTGATGCCATTGTAGGACAATTTGGAGCTAAGCTAGGTGAAGAGCTTGGGAATTTGAGCTTCTCCACTGAAGAAGTTGTTAGGACTGCAAGGATCTTCTCAAAGAATGCTCATCCTGGGAAGCTTTTTCGGGGTTTAATAGTAGACCAGAAGCAGGCTTATGTGAGGAGCCTATTAGACGATGAAATCTGAATTTATGTTTTATTTCTTAATTAGTAGGTTATGGTACACTATTATATGGTAATGTATGATGCTAATAATGCTTCTAGCTTAACTATTTTTGCTTCTGCCATTACTTGTAGTGGACCGTAATTTTTGGGTTATAACCTGCCACTTTTAGGCTCACCGTTTTTGTGGACCTACTAGCTTTATATTAACTTAGCAGGAATGTTAGGATTCGCATTATCTTCAAACAGGCTATGTGATGTTGAATGATGATATGATGAACTGTTGACTTTGTTTGTACACTTGTGTATGAATCATGAATGGTTGGTTTATTAACTTTTTAATGTTTCTCATTTATGTATTTGTATGAATTATGAGGATATGATTCATTTTTAGGTACTTAACTGTGGGCAGATACAACTTCTATATTATATTTGTTGGACGTCAAGTTGGTATTTTTACAAATTGGGATGATGTTAAATTGGCAACTGAGGGGTTTCCTAATGCTAGATTCAAGGGGTATCGAACTTTGGTTGAAGCACAGAGTGCTTATGTCATAGATCCAAATAAGCGAACTCATCCAAATGAAGAAATTGTTCCTACCGCTAATGAACCCGCATCAATATCGAATCAATTTTCACTTCTAACAAATAAACAACTAAATGAAGTTGCAACTTTGAAGAAAAAAATGGCATGGAGTCAAAGATTTTTACTCATTGCCATTGGAGTCATTTTGGGTATTATTATTAAGGACATTCTTAATAAAATATAAGGGTTTAATGTATCTTTAACCTATTATGTAATTAATTCTATAAATGCTTAGATGTTTTATTAAATTATGATGTACTAGAATTTCTAATTTGTACGATTTTTTTTCAATAACTCATTTCATTTAATTTTTACGTTTCTCATTTCATTAAATATTTAGGTTCCTCATTTTATTTCATCGTAATTAAAAAATTACAAATATAATTAAAATAAATATTGATACAATTAAAAAATATTTCACGTAATTTATTTTATTATTAACTTGTACGAATTTTTTGTTATTCAATAAATCACATCATTAAATTTTTATGTTCCTTATTTTTTTAATTCCTTATTTATAGATACAATTAAAAAAATACTAATACAAATTATTTGTTTTAAAATAATCAATGAATTACATATTCCAATCATATTATACTGCAGGGGTACTTTGGTCATTGACACTGTTTTCTGTTCTGTCAACTGCAACCAAACACATTTCTATCCTCGAGATGCAAATAGTTTTATCTGTTCTGTCCATTACAACCAAACACCTCACTGTCTACAATTTTTGTTCTGTTCTGTCTCCAAATTTTTGTTTCGTTCCGTCTCAGCCTATGAATCACAGGAACCATACGCAATGTAATAGTACATCGGAAAAGTAGACTTGTGATTGGCTTTTACAATTTGACACTGACCAACCTGCTAGGTTTTGGGTACAAATTTGACAAATAACTTTTTTAAGCGGACGAGAATACCATTTCCCTTAGCTTCTCACAAATGGTAAATGGAAAATCTCATAATTCATTCCTTAGTAATATAGGTTCCGTTTGGATCTGTGGTATAGTAGAGATAAGCATTTATTCATCGCAATTTTCAAATGTAGTCATATGTTTGGATCTGCGGTAAACAACCGAAGGTTGGAGAAAAGTACAGTGTTACCGTAAAAATCAATAAGCAGAAAGAGGGTTGCGGTAGAAAACTGCTTTTGCGGTAGAAATTTTACTTTCCATTAATAACCTTAAGTATAAGTATTATTTTCCATTATACTCTTAATTAATATGACTAATAATATATTTTATGAAATATTTTATTTACTAAATTTATTTTATTTATATTTTCTTATTTTAATTTTAAATTTATATGACTAATAATATATTTTTTAATTATTTATACAATAATTAATAGTTTATTACATCAATGAGCTTTTTAGCCATTTTATTTTTTTCAGCAATCGCAACCGCACTTGCTAAATACCTATTTTCACATTTCAGCAGTTACCAAAACAGCAATCTCAAAGACATAAGTACTTATTGAAAATAAGAACTTATCATTTCAATAGATTGATTTTAGCAGGTTGGCAATTGTCATCATTTTCCTAAACTAAGCCTAAGTCCAGTTGTAAATTGGCAAGTGAGATTGACTGTGTAAAATGTATAAAAGTGAACTTCATAATTATATAATAGTGAGATCTATTTTTATTTAAAAATAATAATATATTAGTATTGACATGACACTTGATAATAAAAAAATAATCCTATCAAAATTTTCATCTATTTAAAATTTATTCCAAATATTTTAAAAATGTTAAAGATTAATTTAAATACTTCAAAACGTTAAGATTCAACTTACTATCTATTATAAATATCGAGGTTTAAAATAAACTTTTGATGTTAGAATGTACATAAAAACATGGAAATTGTGTTCAAGAGGGTAAAGTTAAAAATTGGTACGAGGTTAAATAGTTGATGATAGGTGAATGGTCGTAATTGTGAAAATTTGATTACATTTGTGAAAAAGGGTGACTCACCTCTCGGACTTGCCTTGCTTTCCACGGATCACCGCAGGTTAAATTAAACACTACAATTTAACTAATATTGACTAAAAGTCGGATTAAGTATAATTTGATCGAAATTTATGTTAGACTCGAGTTTAAAGGGGTGGTTTGAGATCCAACCCGAATGATCTGATCGCCCACCTAAAATGCGGGCTCAGGCTATATGATGCAATGCAAGCCTCACCCGACCAAACTATCCTTTTATCAAAAGGCTACTATCCAAATCCAAAAAGGGTGGAATGTATTATGAGAACAGGGAATCCTGTAGTGTTATAGTGCACCACCATTCATGAGCAAAGTTCCTGCAACTGGCAAGGTCCCCCCAAGACCAAGAGCATTGGCCTTGGATTCCCCTTATAATCTCACTTTACAGTAACCCAAAAACTGTCATCAATCATCATTCACACCATCTCACCTACTTTTGCTGCAAAAAGGGACTAGTAAATTATCAACTTTTCAGCTAAGTAACTTGAGAGCATGTGCAAAAGGAGAAAGAAGGGTATTTCAGTTTTTAATTTATGCATTTGGAGATAAATGACCAAATTCAGCTACAGAATTCATAATATATACTTTACAAGTTAGAAATAACAGTGATGCAATCACATTGAACTTCACAGACGCTATTGGATACTGCAAAAGTCACTACTTGGCCTCAAAAGGATCAAACTAGTTGGTATTCCAGAGCATAAAAGATCTGAGCCCATAATCCTCATCTGTGCCCACCTGCACATGCTTCTGCTTTACTTTTTCTTTTTTTTGGGTCTCATTTCATGGAAATAATGGAATAATAGCCTCATTTCAGACCCATCACTCCCATCAAACACTTCAACTAAAAGACTCACTGAACACACTACATGGGGAAGAATAAGAAGTACTAGACATTTATATCTGTAGTTAGAACACCAAACTAGACTATAATTGCTTTTGGTCATCATACTATTTATATTCCACATTCATTCTTTATAGAATTTTTCTGGTCTTTGATTTGTTGTAGATTAAACTGCTTGTGGGAGTTGGTTTGTAGTAGGTTGATGAGCTGCCATGGCATTACACTGAATGTGTCTGGGGCAGGTGATCAAGTGGTCATTACTGAGACCAGCTGCTTGCATCAATGAGTGCATTACAGTTGGACCAACAAATCTAAAACCTCTCTTCACCATGTCTTTGCTAATGCTTTCTGATTTTGACGTCTTCACAGGCATCTTGTTGCATGATCTGTATTGGGTAAACATTGGTTTGTGATTTACGAATCCCCACAAGTACTTGTCAAATGACCCAAATTGCTTCTTCACCTGTAACAAGAATCAAGTTAGCTAGAGTTTAATCATCTATTAAGGAAACTCCTACAAGGACATGTAAATTGAAGGAAGTGTTAAAGTGTGTTTGTTCTTCATTACCTCAAGTATCCTGTTGGAGTTGTCAATGACTCCTCGAACTTGGCTTATATCGATGCCAAATTCAGCACTAATTGAGGTTATCTTCTTTTCATTGAAATTGGAAACAACCTCTGGATCAAACCCTGAAAAGGCTTCCCTGCAGGAGGTGATTCCAAAGAACCATTAACTACTGAACAGGAAGATTAATTGTATATGGTTTTATTCTCTTCATGGATATATCTACCTGAATGCTGGACGTTTCTTCAGAACCGACGTCCAGTCTGAACCAACCTGTGCTCCAGTCAATACTAGCAATTCAAACAACAATCTGTATGATAAAACGAACTTGGTTCCTCAGTATGTTGTCTAAAATTCCTGTGATTGAAGAGACAGAAAGAGGATATTTACCTATCATCGTGGACTGGAACTCCCCATTCTTCATCATGATAAGCAACATAGATGGGATCTGGAAAAAAGAAACAGAACAGGATCAAGGTCTCAGCTTTCGTGCTTTTGATAAATGTTTTCCAGGAAGTGCATAAAATAACTAAATCTAAAGATTGAAGATACCTGAATTGGGAGTAATAAAACTACATCTCTTTTCCTCTTGGCTAGTGGTACCGGTAGGCATAGAATCAACTGCAGCAATTTTCCCTGAGAACTTGGCAGGTTTTCTTCCATAATGAGCGATTCGCGATTTTCTCTGTTCTTGCATCAAAGCAACTTGTTCTCTTCTTGCAGCTGCTATACTACCAGGAGCCTCTACGGTCAATGAAGAAGAAATCACATCAAAAGTTTCTACACAAGGTGGTGCGACTTCACCAACAACGCAACCTTTTGATTTCTTCACTGCACTCGTCACTTTAGCTATGTTCCTCGGTGTGTAAACCTTCTCAGAACTCAAATTCAACCCATCGTTGTCACTTCCTCTCTTGAGTGGTGGTGGTTGTCTTGGAGATTTTAGCTTGGGAGATATGGGTGGGGACAAATAACCCTTAGTACTCTTAGTGGAAGCAACATTTGTAGGTGACAACAATGGTAAAGATGAAGGCTTTGAGGAAGGAGACTTGGTGGGAGAGTTCTTTTTAAGTGAATTTCGTCTCTCCAAGATTGGAACTTGGTTCGATTTTGGTTGAAGTACAGGTCGGCCATTGATTTTAGCAATGGTGTTGGCTTGATGCAACCTGGGTTTAGAGGAACACATTGTGTAAGCAAAGCAAGCAGTTGCAGAGAGACTTAAAAAATGTTTTGGACTCTTAAGAAACTGGCAAGGAAATATGAGGACAGTGAAGAAGATTGGACTTAAGAAGAGCAATGAAGTGATATGGTAATATATAAATGGGAATGTGGGGACAGTTTGGAGGAAGTTGTAACATGGGTGGGTTGGGGTCTGCCATACAACCCTTACTTGAGGGGCATAGCTTTTCTGGGGCCAAATGTTGAGAAGAAGATGACAATTGAAACCCTACTCAAAAGGGTCTTGATAAAAAAAAGTTATTAATCACAAATAAAAAAAAGAAGAAGTGTTGGGGGTGGTGGTAATGTCGATGCCAGCCTTCTCATGGACCCTCTTCAATTCCCATTCTTTTTTGTGCCTTTACTCCTAAAATAGCACAATGAGTCTTTCCCACATCCTAGCTGGGGTGGGGGTGAAATGGAGAGAATGACCAATCATTGCCTTTCTTATAGCTTGCTGGATCCCTTAAGTGTATGATGAGTACTTGATAAAAAAAGAAAAAAGAAGAAGTGATTTGGTTTTTAGTATTGATTCTAGTTTTAATTTGATTAAAATACGTATACTTTTTATGCTATTTGATAAATTTTAGAAAATTATTTAATTTATAAATTTAAAAAAAATCATATTTTTAATTTTCTAGAACAAACTTTTTCTCTTATACTTCAATTAAAAAATAATAAAACACACATGTTATGAATATTATACATAAACTATTAAATGTTAGTAACGTGATAATTCTGATAAACTCTTAAATTTGATTTGAATAAGTTAAACTCAACTTAAGAGCTAAATTAGATAATTTTGTAAGCAACGTCTGATTGACCCATATATGATGTTTATGTTTTGTATGTTTTATCGTTATTTTTTAATCGAAACCTGAAAAAAGAGTTTTTTAAATTAAAAACATAAAAAATTCAAAAATTATAAAGATTAAAGAGTTTTTTTAAAATATTCCTAAACCAAAAAAAAATCCTTTTGCTCTTT
The DNA here is from genome assembly GCA_027478495.1 of Erythroxylum alaternifolium. Classification (NCBI taxonomy): domain Eukaryota; kingdom Viridiplantae; phylum Streptophyta; class Magnoliopsida; order Malpighiales; family Erythroxylaceae; genus Erythroxylum; species Erythroxylum alaternifolium. The sequence goes on along the minus strand of JANIIA010000003.1, from coordinate 51,464,670 downwards.
TAATTTAGTTGTTGAACTAATCAAATGAGTGGTTAAAACCTTTCCATCTTGTTACATGCTTGCTCCATACCTTCTCCGCATCTTGTTTAGTGCAACTTCCGGTTATTCTAATTCATTATCCTTTCAAAAAAAAAAAAAAAGACTTGTGCATGTGAAATGGTCCCAAATCCCAATTGGAAGACAAATAAGCCTTATTTACTCAACTCAAGTACCCTGGATCACTCAATGCCTGCATATCTTTCTTCTCTAACTTCTACGCTATGAACTTAAACATCTGAAAAATATCAATTTATCAGGATAGCAAACCTTGAAACTGAATTCATATGGACATTGCTTGGATCTCATGTTCTTCTCTAATATTAGAGCATCATTGTCACTTCAAGGGTTGAGAATGCCTGTAGAATGAAAGATTTCTTATTAATTTATTCTGTCTTGTGAATTTTCTTTTGTCTAATTATGAAACCCTTAGTATATAGCTGTTACACTAAGTCAGTTCTTATTAGAGTTATGGGAAGATCAACCATAATCTTTGACATAAAAAGGGAGTGTAGAAACCCAACACATTGCATTATAAACGTATAAAAACAACTTTAATTTGTTGTTATTGATGATTTAAAGTAGAGAATTAATATACATCAAAACCCGTCATGGTCCATAAAGAGCAATGTGGAACCCTATGATTAGGCTGGCCTAACGCATAGCTAGACAGCCATTAATGTATAATCTATACCTTCAGCCTTCAAGCAAAGTGTAGCCAAAGCACGTGACTTGATCAATAGCAAGCCAATGTCAAAGAAACTGAAGCTTTCAAGTTTGGCTATCTTTGGAGTATTCATTTGATTGTAGTCAAGAGTGGCCCCATACCCATTTATGGTCATCTGCAGTATTGTAGGTTCAACTCCTTACATCTGATCTTCTGAGGGATATGCAGGTGATTCTGACACCGGAAAACAAGATTAACAAACATGTCTAACTTTAATAATTTTGTGTCTTTAATTTCTTAGACATTACATGAAGCAAGATCATGCAATTCTATAAGAGTTTCACAAGCACAAGCCATTGCAACAAAGAAGTTTTAAGACTAGATTCAGTTCTGGGGTTCAATAAAGTTGAAAGATATAACCCTAATTGCATGATTAGAATTATAATAGAAAACTAGATAATTGAAGTTTAAGAAGCATATATCATGAACAAATTGGAAAAGAAATTTTAGTGGAAATTATTCTACTACAATCGAATTTAGATAGTTATAGTGAATGAGTATTGTCTATTGCGTTGCTGCAGTCCTCGTAAGAGCCTGTGGCAGCCGGGGGTTTTATTTGCTAGGAATGTTGCTCGTTGAGTCCTCCCGTTAAAGGTGCTACTCGCTGAGCCCTCCAAATAGAGTTTCTTTCGTACTCCAAAAAAAAAAAAGTATTGTCTATTTAGAAATGACTCAAGTAGTGTAAGAGTTTCTATTTTTTAAAAATTTTAAAATAAAAATGTATAATTCCAAAATTTACTTAAAAATAATTAATTAGTTAGATATATAATTTATTAATATTACATATAATCATTAGAATTATTTAAATCTAATTAATTAATAAATTTTGAAGGTCAACATATATTTTAATTATAAACCCTCCAGTCAGAGTTATTGAGTTGTATCAGGTCAGGTTAATTTATTAATAATTATATTGTAAAAAAGGGTCATGAATTTGCAAAATTTTGATGGCTGGCGTTTATATTCTCAAGTCATCCTCGCATTTAATGTGCTGAGCGGACAAAACATGTGTTTCTCCAACATATTTGCACTCGTGACAATTCGGAGACAATCCACTTGTAACACGCAATGAACATCTTTTCAGAGTGAACTGTCTCTTTGTTCATTTATTTTTCCTTCATCATCGACTTGACATGAAGGAAAAGGTGAAGCATCAATTATTTAATCGTCTTCCTGTTTTCTGGGAAGAGTTTGTTCTGTGAATTTAAACTATCTTTTTTTTACTGATAAGTTCAAACCGAAATTCACAGCAGAAGTTGCCCAAAGTTGAAGTTTGCAAACAAGTTTGATTCAATAACTGGCTCGTGTAGCTATAGTTGTCAGAATAAACGAGAAACCACATGGAGAAGAACAGAGGTGCTTCCAGTTCCATGATTTATCTGCAAACACGTTGAGCTTCGAAGTGCCTAAAAATGACATGGAACATCTTCAACTTTCCGACGGTTTCCACATAGAAAGATAAGGATTGCGTTCTTTTGGGTACTGATATAGGTACTTGTTTGACATCCTCTTACTCAGAAACCCTAGCATGCTGCATTATTGTACGTCCCAAAAAAGAAAAAAGAAAAAAAACCATGTCTTGCACCTGTCTTGGGCTGTTAAGCTACTGTAATCTTCAAACAGCTGGTCACGAGAGCCAAAGGTACCGCCAAATTTTGTTGCTAAGTACGTCGTCATCATCTATGGTGGGACAAACCTCATATCTCTTACTTGGTTTCCAATGATGACAAGCGATGATATCTGCATACAGTTTGGGACAGACCAAGTAAATGAAAGCATTCTCAATGTTTGATTGCATACATCAAACTTCCATTGTTGTTCGAGTTGGATCAAATTTTAAGACTAATTTCGAACAAATACTGAGCTGAGTTAATAATTACGATTTTACAGAATAATTTTTAAATAATATATAATAATCCGTAAATTATATATCAATCAATGTATTAATGTACTCGAAATTAATCATTGGTAGAAGCAATTTGACAATATTTATTTGATGATATTCTCTATTCACGTATCAAATTCAAGTATTAGACCAAAGTTAAAATTAGAAGTTGGAACTTGAACCAGTAGGTTTTTCTTACGAGTTCATGGAAAACAATTAAAAAAAGAACTCGTGATGAGCTGTGATAAAAAAAATTCCTTTGATCCACTGAAAAAGAAGGGTCTTGGGGATGTTCCCAAGCAGGTGGACCTCAGTGCTGGCATTATTCAGGATCAGCAGCACAGCAGCCTCCAAATCATACAAATTTTAGGAAATTGAATAAAAAAGAAAAATCATAAAATTACTGAAATTGAATAGAGGACATGATAAAAATTTAGGAAATTTTTCATGAAAGAGATGTTTCATGGTGTATGATAACGTATGTAAAGCAAGCTCTTGGCAAATTCTGAATTCCTTGAACCTTGTTTGTATGATCCATCATTCTCATGATCTTCAAGTACTTGTAAGTATTATCTTCAATGTTACTTGTAAGTATTATCTTCAAATGTTAACTTTTCCATTAGGTGTAAGGAAATAAACTAATTAGCCAATAATTAGTGGGTTTCTGTGATTATTATCACTATTAAATGTAAAATATATTTTTAAAAAAATTGGATTGAGAGTTAAATCGATAAAATAAAAGGATTAAGATTTAAAAGGTTCAACCGATATCAAATTATTATAAAACTGGTAAAAAATTGAATAAAATTAAAGAATTTGAAATATAATTAAAGGATACTGTTCTTGCTCATAAAAGAATTTGAAATTGAATTAAAAAAAGAAAATTGTTAAATGAAAATTAATTGATTTATTTTAGTTTATAAAAATTGATTATTTTACTAAAACCGACAAATCAATTAATAAACCGATAAATTTTTAATAACAAAGATTATTAAAATTAAATTAAACTAAAAAATTAAAAATTAAACCAATAAATAAGACGATTTAAAATTTTTATAATTAAATTAGTTAAATCAATTCAATTTTTTTGTCACAAAAGCTAATCTGGCGTTGAAGATCCATCCACGTCTTTCCTTGTCAGACTACTTCATAGGATATCTGTTTCTGAAAGGCAAGCAAAGGTGGTATTTATAACTCAACAACATTCCATAAATTTTCTTACCGATTACTGTTTAATGTCTACAATAAATTGAAGCTAGTGACATTGGTTTTTTTGCCATTCAAGTCTCTCTACCTGCCTCATTAAAACAAAGTTCCCAAAAAGAGAATGATACTAGATATAGTCACTTATCTAAGTCAAGAATTTGGTTTTTGTGGCTTGCAATCACTTATAGTTTAGACATGGACCATTGTACATAATTGGTTAAGTTGCTTTCACTTCCAATTTAAACAGGGATGATCAACCCGAATTCAGAAATGCAAAGGGCAAGAAGAATACTTTCAAGTAATGGTGGCAAATTCACCCGACCCGGCCAAAAATTGAGAACCAAGTTGAATAGCGATGTCTTGGATAATATAAAACCTTTCAAGCTAGGTGGTTAGATTCGACTTAATCCAATCTATTACCAAACTTACTTTTAGTGTTGCAGTCCAAGTTTCTCTTGTCTTGTTACACTCTTTGGTATAAGTAGTTGTGCTGAGTTAGTCCGAATAAAAGTAAAAGATATATATTTTTTAGAATTTTACTTATTTTTTAAAAATTTATTATTATAAATTAGTAAAAATTTTAATAATGTCAAAAGTTCTAAACATAGGTTTTTAAAATTATTTTAATAAAATGATAATACAAATAAGGTTGGAATAGTTATACATACCATCATTTGTGTAAGAATTAATTGCATGATAATTTATATTATAATAACTTAACATATTGTTAATAAAAGATTTTTTTAAATTTTTAATCGGGAGACAAAAAATTATTTTAATAATTAAAAATAATTAAATTATTTTTTAAAAATAAAGAAAATTACAAAGAATTCTACTTCTTTTACCCTAGGCCAAAAGAGAATTTGCATCAAAGAATGAGAAAGTGGCATAAGAATTTGTCATTTTTATTTTATTTGTATACAGTAATTTCAGGACTACCTATATCCTCCATTAATGGACTTGAGCTTTTCTGGGATTTGATAATTAGCCGGGTTTTAATCAAAAGCTGCACTGATACCAACAATACGTAGAAAGCCTATTCCAAAAAGCTGAAGTAGAGGCTCAAGGTCAGCACAGGCTACAACAAGAGTTTAGCCCTCCTGACCCACAAATCAAACGAAACCTACTAAAACAACGTAACTTTTTTTTTTTCCCAGTTCTTACATATTTTATTAAATTTTATCGAGATTAAATGACACGGGTTAAAGCACATAGTATTCTAACCTTAAAAGAGTCAGTTTAGTTGGATATTAATTAATAGAATAGAATAGGACAAAACGGAACGGTTTATAATAAAATAAAATATAATACAATGAAAAGTTATTTGAAAGAAATGAAAGGGTTTATGATGTAATGTAGCAAACCCTTGTTTGGAAGATAGATGAAATAAAATATAATATATAATAAATGACTATTATACCCTTAATATTAAAATAATTATTGCAAGAGATTTAACGCTATAATTTTAAAATAAAAAATATGTCCAATTAAAAAGTGACGTTTGTGACATGTTTTTTTATATTTTCTATTTAAAAATAATAAAAATTTTAATAAAAGTTTTATTATTTAATTATTAATTATATACGATTTATTATTAATTATATAAAAATATTATTATTATTAATTATTTAATAAATTTTATTCTATTATATGTCATTTATATTTAAAATTTATTTATTTATATAAAAATATA
>JANIIA010000003.1:51444635-51459023 GCA_027478495.1 Erythroxylum alaternifolium | reverse complement strand
ATTAATAAAAATTTATAAAATTTATATTAATTATATATAATTTTTTATTAATAATATCAAAATATTATTGAGGATGATATGCTTGTAGACCTTAATAGATGAGTTTAGAAAAAAGAGGGTTAAAGTTAGAAGACATAATTAGTATTAAAAAAATTAATGAACGTATATTAGATAGTATGTATTTATTAGTTTAAGTTCTATCATAAACTTTCCAAATTAAAAATTTCTTATTTTCACTGTTTAGGATAAAATAGAATATAAAATAAAATTCTCAACTTTCATCTCATTCGATTACGCTACGAAACCTTCAATTAAATATTAAAAGTGTGCTACCTTTCAATTTTAACTAAACAATGCCTAAATAAAGGCCCAAGGTCGGCATAGGATACATGTTTAGGGCTCCTGACCAACAAACGAAACGAAACCAACTAAATGAAAACCATTTCTGCCGTGACAAAAATTTAATAGTAAAATAATTTGAAACCGATCCAATTTAATTACTTCGAATCGATTATAATTTAAACTTTTATTTATAAAAACTTTTAGACTTCAAGGTTTATGTTTTAATAATTTAATACACTGCAAAGTTTAATTATATTAAAATATTTTTTGTTTTAAATAAAATTGTATATTTAATAATCAATAAATTCAAAGATTAATTAAGCAAAATTAAGTTCAAAAGCTGAGTTTTTTAAAGATTTGTGATTGAAGTAATGACTCAATCGCTCTATTTATATAATTCTTTATTCAGCCTTCGCAATTTCAATATAAAAATTAGAAAGTGGAAATCAAAGGATTGATTTTCAATTCACATACTCAAATTGAAAAGAGAAAGTGAAAGAAAGTAACCCTTCAAATAACGTATTTAAGTTTTTTTAACCTAAATCATAAAATTTTAAAAAATTTGAATTTTTTAACTTGATTATTTTCAATTGAATTTTAAATTATTTAATATTTTTCTTAAAAAGTTAAACTTTTAAGATTACGTAACATAAACAAACTTAGGACTATTTAATATTTATTTAAAAAGAATAGACTTTTAGAATTAACTTGACTTAATAATATTCGATCAAATCTAATTGAATATAATTAAAATTTAATTGAGCCTAAGCTTAGTTTAAATTGCTTATATTTAATTGAGCTTTAATTAAACCAATTAAGAGATTTGATTCGGCTTGGCCAAATCTGTCAAGTTCGATTAGGCCTTACTCAACCCAACATATTACTATTTTTAGTGTTCGTGTAGGTTTGGTACAATCTTTTGTCCTTCTTTTATCAGGAAACTTGTGATTTTTTGAACTTTCTCAAGAAATTTGTTCTCTTCATGTTTCTTATGATCAGAGACCAAAGCGGTAGGTTGTAATGGTCAACCTGGTACGTTGTAATTGGCAAAATATGGAAGGAAAGGTTCAGAATCCGAAAAGGACAAGTGATGGCTCTATAGAAAACAATGGTTAAATGCTGTTCATCCTCAAAGTACATATGCAGAAACATATGTGAGTAAAGAGAAACAATTTGTGTGATTAGGCAATGTACAAACATTAAGCACAGCGATTAGTCATCTTCCAAGTTCAGTTTTGAGTTGAACAGGACGGTCCTCTGGAGCAAGAACTCGTTCACAGGTTTGTCAGTTTCTTTATGTATCCATGTCTGCCCTCACAACGTCCAGTATCGGAGCTCTGCAAATCGGACATTTTCCACTACTCCATTGCAACTCATGAGCACACTTGAGACAGGTACACATATGTCCACATCTGATGCAGAACATTTGTTAAGTACAATTAAACCAATCTATGACTATTAGTTTTGAAGATTTAGATTGAACCAAGAAGTATGGGATCAGAAGCAAAATACCTGTACAGAAAACAATCGACCTGCACTTCATAGCAGATGCAGCAAATTCGCTTGGATGGTACCTTCTCAATTGAGTTTCTTCCTTCCACTTGAACTGTAATTTGTAGTTTTTCTGAGTCTTGATCATAAGGAAATGGATGGACATACTGAAGAAAAGGAAGGTTAACAGGTTTTTTATTCTAAACTTACCAGGTGGATTTGCTATGTGTTGCACGGAGTTTGCCAAATTCACTTGCATCTCCACACAGGTCAGAACTGATTTCTTGAGTTCAAACAGCTCGCGTTGGAGTTGCTCCATATGCCCTCTTAGATCATATATCATTTCCATTTCCTGTGAAGTGACGCCATAAATTATTAGCATCATCTCCTGCAAGTGGCTTTTACCGGATTTGATCAAGAACTTTAGGTACTTACAATCGATGGATGGCTTGCAGATGAAGAATGTGGCCTGTCCTGAGTCAATGCCTGAGAGGGTACACTTAAAAGAGAAGGTGCACTTGAAACTTGTCCATCATCATCAACAGCAGCTTCATGATGATCGTTGTGATTCCACATCCTAAATGGAGATGAAGATTGGATTGTTGCTGAGGTTTCATCAAAATATGCAGAAGCTTCGATATACTGATCAATGGGGCTTTCTCCTATATATTGACTACTCGAGCTCTCTCCTCCTCCTTCACCATTTGCTTCTTCTTGTAACAATCCACCTTCTTCTCCTTCTATTTCTCTTCCTACATCATCAGCTACTTGTTCTCTTCCTTCTGTTTCACTACCTGCTACATTCAAATGCCTCCTGAAGTAAGGCAATCTTAACAACTCTTCAGCTTCACTTCCCTCATCAAGTTCTTCTAGACTGGCTTGTCTTTGTGCACGTAACATCATCAATTCGTCCATCTTATCTCTGAGATCACCAGCAAGAAAAGTTGATACAGTTTTTCTGCATCGACAATACAACCAACATCAGATTTTATTCATTTTTGGATTGATGTTGAAGTGTTAAGCATGTTGGAGAACATCATACCTTTCAATAAGCTGCCGTCTCTCATCGTTGTCCGAGCAAGTAAGCATCATCTCCTGATACCACGCTTGTCTCCGGTCTTCCCAATAACTTTTCGGCCGAGCTATGTCAGTAAACCAGTCATAACTAGTCACTTCAAAATCCTGCTGGTAATTGAAGTCTTGTTCTGTCTCATTTTCATCCCACTCATTCAAGGACTCAGTTACCTGTGAAGCTTCTCCAGGTTCAAGATCTTCAACCTCTTTGGGCCTGATTTCCTGCCATGTTATATTGATTTGTACATGAACATCTTCAAGATTTTTGCTAGTTGAATTCTCTACTAAATCTGCAACTTGGTGCTCAGTAGTGGAACTTTCTTGATGATGACCATCTGCACAGTGGTCCCGTGTTCGAGGCAATCGATTTTCTACTTGTGCAGCACAATATTCTTGCTGATGGCCCTTTTCAGGAACTTGGTTAACGTGTGAGGACAAGTTCTTTACTTGAGATGCACTCTGATCGGTGGTAGTGGAACATTGTTGGCGATCATTGTCTTTAGGAGTTTGCCTTGGTGGCAAATCTACTCGGGGAACACTCTGCTTTGCTTCAGGAGTCTCACGATGGTCACCATCTTTAGTGGGCTGATTTTGAGTGCTCGAAGAATTGCTCATATGCATATTCCTGACATCGTTGTTGCTTCTTGAAGTAGAAGCTGCATCACTCATGGATGTCATGGCCTGCTCAATTCCTGCACTAAATATTTCCCTGCATAATTATCAAACTTTTGAGTAGAGATTCCATTGGAGTAGAAACAAAACCTATTGGCATTGAATGAAGAACTCGCTAATAATGTGATACAGTTCATGGAATTTGTACTATGTTTCAATGCATCAGAATCATAGTTCATATATGTATTTGATACCTGAGATGCATGATTTTAGACCTCTGCAATTGGTTAGCTTCAGACGTCGATGCTGTTCCGGTTATTTGTGGCCGCTGCTGACTTTGGACCATATCATCTCGCCGCCGTAGGAGTATTAATCGGAGTAAAGACTGAAATTGAAGCATTACAAACAAATACGCGATACAATATTTTCAGTAACAATAAGTTGCGACAGAGATGAAATTTCCTGACAAAAGGCAGAGGTTGACTTCACCTGAATGCGGCCACGATGAGGGAATTTCGAAACAGATTGGCGTTCTGTTAATGAGTTAAGCTCTCTATGCCTGTCTTGTTCCATGTGCAAAAGCAAATCATTGAAAGCTTGTCTTCCTCTAATCCTAGGTGAACTTACAACCTGTGAAAACCCTCTTTGCTCTGCAGATTCAGAACCAGCACAAGTCCTGCGCTCTCTTGGCGCATCTCCAACATTGATTGTCTGACCCTGATCATTACTATCAGCAGTCAGTTTCTTGATTATATCAGCAATCCTAACTTTCTCTCGCTCCCCTGCACTTGAAATTCTGGAATTCATCGACGAATGTCTGCTCTGCGGGATTGTGTCACAATCAGCAAAAGAGTCAACGTTTGAGGCAGAGTCACCTGCATCAGAGCATCTCGGCGGCGAGGGCAATGTACTTTCTGTAAAGTTCGATTCAAAGCTTGTCCTGTTCGTGCTAGGACAAGTGGGGTTTAGGGTGCTGCTAATACTGTTGGATCGATTTAACTTGACATCTGGTTGACTTAGCCTCGCTTCCCATATCTGAACCAGTGAAGAGGCCCCGAGATTCTTACTTTCTGATGAATTGCCACATTGGCTCGCAGAATCTGATGTATTCTGAGAACTTTCTCTTGCAAAAGACTGTCCATTTGAGGATGCAACCACCCATAACTCTGCCTCTTGGCTTTGTTTCTCAATGGTTGAGACCATTTCTCGAGCCTGTTTTGCTGCCCACCGATCAATATTCCTTGCCTGCTTGCGACTCATGGCTGGTAAATCACCAATTCCATTGACATTTCCGGCTTGACCATTGGTCACGTATCGTAAGTTTCCATGGTCAGGCTTGGGATTGATCCGGTTCTCAGAATTCTCATTAGATGAAACAGAGATACATGTGTGGAGATGGTCTCTAACCAGTTCCTTGAGGTTTCTCTGGAAATCGGCATTGGTCTCTCTGCCACCGCACCTGTTACGCCTGTTCTGATCCTGAAGAACGCAACCAAAAGGCGAAGATGAAGCAATCTCAACTTGGAAAGACGCCATTTTCGTTTTACTGTTTCACAACATACAAACAACCATTGGTAATCAAAACTGGAGGTGACAATGACATCATCTCCTCGCACATGAACAACAACAACCCATTTTTGTTTTCATGGGATTGGGGAGGATTGTGGTGGGAATCAAACCTCTCAATCTCTTACACCAGTAGATCTTCTCCTTTTTAGAACTGGGAAAACCTTAAAAAGTTAGGGAAACACGTCACAGAAAACAGAACCACCAAAAATAGGGAAGAGGATGTAATGTGCAAAATGAATGGTTTTGGTTTAGCTATTTTATGGGAGTCCTCGAAAGACAACTTTGACATAGAAAGATTTCGTCTAAATTGGTCTAAGAAACGGTTGTTTTTCTTAAAAAAAGGACTTTAGCATGAACGAACCAGAAAAAGGAAAGAAAAAAACAGAGTAACTAAGAAATGGAGGGAGAGAAACAGAGACACGGACTTTTTGATAGATTATGGAGTGTGAGGGAAGAAAGGAAGGAGACGTTAGTTCAATTAGCCGTTGGGAACAGAGGAAGGGTCCCAAAAGCAAAGCTCATGAACTAGGAGGAGCTACTTTGCATTGTTACTTTTTTGACTATTGCTTTATAATCTTTTTTTTGGGTATAATTTGATCGTATCAACCATATTATAAATATGTATTTAATGTCTATTTAATTAACTTTGACTTTTTAAAATATTTTGACTGGTTTAATAGTGTTAACCATCAATATATATAATAATAACCTATAATAAAATTAGTATTATTGGCAATTTAAATTAAATTTCTTTTTTATTTTTTCATTTTTTTATGTAGATATTCAAAAATAGTCTCTCTACTAATTATAAATAAAATGACATACCACTTTGAAAATTTTACTTCTAGTTATTATTACTTTATTTAACCTTTTGAAATTAGTATTGCATATTTTAACAAACATTTTTTTATTTTTGTCTAATTTATGAATTTCCATAATGATAATTACTCAATAGTAATTTTTATAATCTTATTTTTTGGGTATAAATTTACAATTTTATCGTATCAACTATATTATATGTATGTATTATTGGCAATTTAATGTGAAATTAAATTCTTTTTTTAATTTTTTCATATTATTTTTTATGTAGATGTAAAATTATATACTACTAGATCTCTCTAAATCCTGAGTATGAAATTTTTACTTCTAATTATTATTACTTTATTTAACCTTTTGAAATTAGTATTGCATATTTTAACATACGTTTTCTTAAATTTTTGTCTAATTTTATGAATTTCCATAATGATAATTACTCAATAATAATTTTATAATCTTAGTTTTTGGGTATAAATTTACAATATTATCGTATCAACTATATTATACGTATGTATTTAATGGCCATTTACTTAACTTTGACTATATTTGACTGGTTTAAGAATGATAATTAATGGATATATATACATTAAAATGAAAATAAATATTTATTAAACTCATCCTTATTTTACTTCGTATTACCTTTTGAAACTAATATTACACATCATAACATACCAAATTTCTTTTCAATTTCTTGATAATTTTTATGAATTGCCACAATGATAATAACAATTTTTATGAATTGTTTTATAATCTTATATTTTGGTATTAATATACAATTTCATTGTATCGACTATGTTATACATATGTATTTAATGTATATTTAATTAATCGTGACTCTTTTATATGTTTTTGATTGGTTTAATTGTGCTAACTAATTGATTGTATTATTCAATATTTTAAAAATCAAACCGAAAATTAAATAACTAAGAAAAAAAGTTTAAAGTTTACAAGGTTCAATCGGTGTTAAACCGTTATAGACCCCCCTGAAGATTGAATGAAATTTAAAATTTTAAAATATAATTAAAAGATATTATTCTTAGTCATCGAAAAACTTGAAGATTAATAAAAATAGATTGTTAAATGAAAATTAATTGATTGATTTTGATTTATAAGAATTTATTAACTTATAAAATTGATCGATTAATTACTAAATTGACCAGTTTTTAACAAGAAGAGTTATTAAAGTAAATCAAACTGGAAAGTTAAAAACTGAATCGAAAAATTAGACGATTTAAGATTTTTACGATTTAATAGGCTAAACCGGTTGAGTTTTTTAATCATTAGTATTATCATCAATATATATAAATAATCACAATAAAATTAGTATTATAGACAAGTTAATATGAAATTAAAAAGTTAAACTAATTCTTATTTTACTTTATTCAACCCTTTGAAATTAGTATTGTATATTTTAACATACCATTTTTTTTTCAAATTTGTTGCCAATTTTTATGAATTGCCTTAATGATAATTACTCAATAACAAACTTTGGTATAAATATACAATTCTATCGTATCAGCAACATTATATGTATGTATTTAATGTCCATTTAATTAACTTTGACTGGTTTTTATTTTGACTGTTTTAATAGTGTTAATTAATGGATTGCATCACCATTTATACATGTCAATAACCCACCATAAAATTAGTATTATACACAATATAAATGACTTAAAAAACGTATTAAACGAATCCTTATTTTACTCCATTTAACCCTATGAAATTAGTATTACATATTTTAACATATCAATTTTTTTAATTTCTTGCCAATTTTTGTGAATTGTCATTATGATAATTACTCAGTAACAATAATTTAGCACTACATACCCTTATTTTTTGTGGTGCAAATATACTGATATAGTATATACCTCTGACCATACCAACTATGTTATACGTAAGCACTTTATGTCCATTTAATTATATTTGACTGGTCTAATATTATTATTTTAGAGTTAATTATTAAAAAATCTCAAGTTATTGTCAATTTTTTAATTATAATCCGAACTTAAAAAAGTAATAATAAAATATTTAAAATTTTAATTTTTTTAAATTTTAATCCAACGTTAAGTTTATCGTTATGTTGACTAACATGACATTGCCACGTGTCCATGGACTCCCACTAATTAAACACGTTAGTGTCATTAAGAAGAGATCGTCTGATTAGCGAAATGATGTTTTTGTTGGACTTAGTAAAATGATGACGTTAACCTCTTCTCTGTCGATAACCAAACAAGTGCGAAACTAAAATCCTTAATCGTGCATGGGTGCTTCTTCTTTGTCAGTCTCTCACACCCTAAATCCCTAATTTCGTCTTCTCTTGTGCACTCTCACTCTCACACACGAGCTTCTTCTTCGTCCGCCCCCAATTTCGTCTTCTCTCACGAACTCTCACTCTCACACAGAAGCTTCTTCTTTTTTGGTCTCACACCTTAAATCCATAATTTCGCCTTCTCTGACACACTCTCACTCTCACACCCTCGTTCTCTGAAACCTTAATCCATAATTTCTTCTCACGCACTTTCACTCTCACACCCTCGTTCTTAATAGGTCAGTTTCGATTTTTGGTCTCTTTTTGGATTTGTAGTTTCAATGTTCTTTCTTAAGTTGCCAATTTTGTACTAATTTTAGGATAAATTTGTTTTATGAGTTAAAATTATTATGCGAAATTGATGGACTTATTTCTAAATTATTTTCAGGTGGTTTGCAACACATGGAAAATAAAATTAGACCAAAAAGTTGGAATTAAAAGAAAGACAAGTCGAATTTTCTGCTAGCAGAAAAATAGATGACCAAGCGTGGGCACTACAAGGGAAAGGATTTTATGCAGATTTAAAATCAAATTCGATATATTCAAGATCTTTATGATTTTAAAATTGAAATGTTGCCTTATTGATGGAGATTTACGATTTGAAGATCTAGAAGAAATATCTGTTGAAGATCATGATAAGATGAAGGAGGGAAAAATAAAAAAGCATACAAGATGTTCATGCAGACTGGAGTTGTTGTTTTTCATTTTTCTGTGGATTGTTTCTTTTTCAGTTTATCTTGTTTTTTAGGCTACAATTTTCATATTTTTTATAAAGGATCAAGGATGGAGACCTTATCTTTTGATATTGTTCTATTTGCTTTTACTTTTGTTACAAGTAGCTAAACTTTTCTTCTTGGTTGAAGGGAATCGTGTATCATCTAGTATGGTGAGATTTTTAAATAAAGTTTATTTCATTAATGAATATTAAGTGTCTTCTGATTTATTTTTCATGATTGAATTGATTCATTTATATAGTGCGCAACTATAAATTAATTTGTTTAATTTATAGCTAGATTGGTAGGATATGACGTTCAATCTTGCTAATCACTAGTAGCAATTAAGATTGCCATCTTTACGTTAGAGCTGGAAATTCTAAGAAGACGCTTAGCTAGATTAAATGCATGTCGTACATGCGTTGTCTTATTCATTAGTTTCTTAGTTCTTAAAGCTATTAATCAATTGAACTTATTATTTTAATTATTATATAATATTTAATGGTGTGAAGAGTTAATTTAAATAGTATTAATTATGATAATTATAAATTACTAAAATAATGCTTAAATATAATGAGCTTAGTAGAAAAATTAGTTGTTAGAAATAATAAATAAACAAAGTTGTATCTAATATATATTTATATAAGTTTCAAATTTTGAATTTTCAGGATAATCACAAGTCAACAATGTTTACATATAACGAAGGATTTTAACTATATGATTAGGATTTTTAGTCTTTCAGTTAAATTTTCTTATTTCAATTACTAAACTATCAAAATTTTTAATTCAATTCTTAAATTTTGCTAGTCACTCTATATAACAAAAGGACTATGTGATATCAGAAAGAGTTCAAACTGAAAATAAAATTAAAAGAATGTGAATGTGTATGTCTACCTTGACGTCACATGAGATTTTGCTAAAGATGTTAATGAAAATCTAATTTGTAATGATTAGTAAATTTTAAATATAATTAAAAGATTTAATAATTATAAAACTAACATATAAATAATATTAAATTAAAACAGGACCACTAAAATTACTATTAAATAAATATAGGCATAGAACAAAAGTAAGCGCAACAAAGATAAGTGTTTCTTTCGGCCACAGCGTTTAGAAATGGTAACAAGAACTAACCTGGATCGGCTCAAGTTGGTTGAATCAGCATTTTACTATATTAGAGGTCAAAGTTGGAGATGATACTACGGCAAAATTTGACATCTCTGAAGCAATCTCTCTTGCTTTGTCTTCATGTGCACCATCCATCTTGAAGATCTTACATCATTATCATGTAAGACAAAGCAATTATTATTATACTCAATCATAAGAACATAACATGATACATGAAAACAAAAACTTCTACTTAGAAAAGATCAGATTAAATCACAGTTTTACATGTCATCAGGCTCAGAAAGAGCGCCTATTATTAAATAATATGTATCAGGACTTGTTATCTGGATCAAAAATTATGGTTATTTAAAGCTAATATGCTTATTTAAGACAACCTTTTGGTTGTGTTTTTATCCTTTTCAAGAAAATACATGTAAATGTGAAAACTAGAAAGTTGAATAAAGATTTTTACATGATTGCCAGAAACATAAACAAATGATTCAAAGGTACGAGAATGACATAACATGAAAAAGAATGTTAGAAAGAAAATACATACATGTATGTGATGCCATCTACGAAGTCTCCTTTGTTCCATTTAGTGTGAGCATTGAACTTTGAAGCATTGACCTTTTCATTTCATTCAACTTCTTCTATCTTCACCATGGACACTGGAGTTGGAAAGTTGAATGTGTGATAGAATTTATCCTCATCTTCTTGGGTGTATAGTGGAATGATCCCACACTTTTTGATTATATAGTTAGACAAGCTGAACTTAAAAAAGGCTACATCCTCTTTAAGGTTACCCTGTCCACGTGCCCATGCACAAAGCTCTTCATTGATGATGACTAACATATGTTCTTTATCTACTGTGTGAAGTGTACCATATATTGCATCAGAGGACGAAAAATGGTGAACGTCTCCAAAATAGCAATCATATCTAAGAAAACAAACTCTTCCGCCATCATACTCCACATTTTCATGGCACATATAGAAAGCAAATCCCAGAAAAAGATGATTGAACCAATGAGAAGAAAGGTAGATTCGAATGGAATCACTCATGCTTTGATACTTGACCCACTCTGGTATTTTACTTCCTGGATAGACCATGACAAAATTCGCCTGAATCGTAGAAATTCTTATTCAAATTAATGATTATACGGAACCAGATAAAGAAAGAGGAAAAGATAAAGAGTTACATACCAATGATTCCTGCATTTGAGTTCTTATATAATTCCTCAAGAGTGCATTTACTACTGCCTGACATTCATCTTCATCCAACATGAAGCAATTATAAAAACGGAACCTATAGAGACGTTTTTGTGAGTCAAGGTGTAGTTGTTTGAGGGTCCATATTTGTTTTAGGGATCTACAACCATAGGCGGATAATTCTGAGACACTAGATGGAAGTTCCGGTAAGGATAGAAGCCTTTTGCAGTAATCTATATTAAGAAATGTCAATCGTGAAAGTTGTTTGAAGGAAACAGGGATTATCTCAAAATCATTTTGACTCAGGTATAGTTGTTCTACACAAGATAGATATTCAAAGCTCAAGTCCTCAAGGAATTTCCTTAAATTACAGTCGGAAAGGTTTAAATCTTGTGACAAGGAGATGCCTTCCAACGACAAACCCGATGCCTGGTGGTCTTCTAAAAAACAACTTTCGAAGGTTAAACCATTGAAACTTTTTGGGGAAAAAGCAAACATCCGGCAATTACTCATCCCTAATATCTTGAGCCCTTTGAGATTGCCGATAGACAATGGCAACTTCTCTATGGCTGTCTCACTTAAGTCAAGATTCCTCAGATTATTCACGGGCTCCGTGATTTCAGGAAGTGCCTTAAGGCGGGAGCTTCCTATCAGATACAAATTTTCGAGAGATGTCAACTTGTTAAAAAAGTTGGTTGGAAGGCTTTCAAGCTCTCTACAATATTCCATCCCTAAGTGCTCTAATTTGCTTAAGAGTTCAACTGATGAAGAAGATACCCGTTTTATAGCAGTCCCACCTAAGTATAGCTTTTTTATGTTGCTTGAAATTTCTGGAAATGTATTCAAATTTGAGCAACCCAAAAGTTCAAGAACTTCAAGAGCTTCTAAAAGTGTACTTCTGCTGTTTGGAAGTTGAGTTATGCTTTTGTTACTTGCTAAACTTAGGGACGTCAACTTAGCTAATCTCCAAAAGCTATTAACAATCGTACTCATCATTCCATACGTAAGTTGAGACATCATTGAATCTTCCTGTAATTAACAAAAATAATAAAAGATTAATTAATTCATATTACTTTCAATTTTTCTTACAGTAAATTAAATTATTAAGCAGTATATGATTTTCGTACCTGGGCTCCGTTCCATAATTGTTTGATGTTACTGTAGGATAATTTAAGCACCACAAGATTCTTTGGTTGGAAATTAGGTGGAAAAGAATGTAATGGATACTTATCCCACCTAAGGTACCTTAACGTATTAGGAAGATAATCAAGACCGCGAGAGAGATGTATATTGCTTTCACCATAGAAATTGAGAAATTTAAGGTTAGGCATTTTCATAAACACTTGTGGATTTAAATTCATTTCTCTTATCTTAGATAAGTTCAAAATGATGCTTTCCACAGCTTCAGCCTCCTAACAAAAGACATCCAAAATATATGCACAAATTGTTATGATAATAAATAATTTCTTTCAATAAATAAGAAATTATAAAAGATTATTAATAATTGAAAGCAATTTTTAAATATCTTACCTTATTCCCTACGAATATTTCATAAATATCTTCAGGATCCCATAATCTACTTCGTTGATTCGAATATCTCGCTTCTTGACGAACAATTTCCTTTCCCATCTCTTTTAACAAATCATGCATTTGTAATATGCCTTTAGAAGCATTCACAAGGCATTTGTCTTCGAGAATGCTAATTATAATATCCGCATCAAAGCCACAACTTTTAAGCACTTTCTTCACCACATTTGTGCTATCATACTTGAAGAAACATGCAATGTCAAGAAAGACATCCTTCTCCACTCTATTTAAGCCATTGTAGCTAATTTGTAGCACATGCTGAATATCCTTATTTGAAACTTTTGACAATTGATTCAATGCACTTCTCCATTCGTCTTCCTTTTTCCCAATTAGGGCGGAACCTAAAACCTTCAAAGCCAAAGGATTGCCTTGTGCATAATTCACAATCGAGTTTGACAAGGACACATAGTCATCTCTTGGATATTTTTGCTTGAAGGCACTCTTACTGAAAAGTTGGAATGCTTCATCATAATGTAATGGTTTAACTTCATATATAAAATCAGCCCTCTCTCCAAATACTTGCTTATCTCTACTAGTAATTAGAATCATGCTTCCTGAACCGAACCAACATGGATTTCCAATCAAAGAATCTAATTGTAGAGGATCATTCACATCGTCAAGAACAATTAACATCTTCTTGCAACCAAGTATTCTTTTAAGAAATGGTCTAACTCCTCCACTAAACAGACTTTTATCATGATTTTCTCCACCCAATGCTTTCGAAACAAGTTTTTCCTGCAACTTCTTGATTCCACCATCTTCTGATTTTTGCCTCACGTTGTGGATAAAGCAATAACCTTCGAATTGATGGAACATTTTATGATATATTACTTCAGCCATAGTAGTTTTACCAACACCGCCCATACCCCAAATTCCTAAAATATGAATCTCTAATGGGTTAATAATAAATACCTCTTTTACTTCCTCAATACGAAAGTCCATTCCAACTAAATGCTCAAAGTCATCATATGCTATCAAATGGTTTAGTTTTTCTAAAATATCTTGGACGATTTTGTTAATAAGCATATGATCATTCCTGCCATTTATGAAACAAACAATATAAATGAATGAAAAAGAATCCTTTACTTGGATTGACCATACAATCTAAAACATACCTAAACTCTTTAGAATTAAATCCAGATAGATTGGCAGCAGTGGTCAAGGCATCCCTCCACCTTGAAATCTTGTGTGCGTTCTTGAGATTTTGCTCGTGTTTAACAAAAAATGCCGCAACATCATGGGATTGTTTTCTTAAATAGGATGGATCTATCTCGTAGAAGATAGGTATGACAATCTGTCCATGGGTTCGGTAACACTCAATAATCTCTGCAAGCTCATCAAGACACCAACCGGAAGATGCATAGTTTTTTGAGAAAACAAGGATAGCGACAGTAGAATAGTGGATTGCTTGGGGAAATGACTCAGCAATTGCTTCTCCTCTTTTCAGATCATCGTCGTCAAAGAAGGTTTGGAGATCCTTTTGACGCAAAGCAGCATAGAGATGGCTGGTGAAATTGCGACGAGTGTCTTCACCCCTGAAGTTCAAGAAGACATCGTACTTCA
>JANIIA010000003.1:51405748-51416084 GCA_027478495.1 Erythroxylum alaternifolium | reverse complement strand
AGGCTCAAAGCGGACAATATCTGCAAGCGGGTGGTCTGGGCTGTTACATTAACATTTTCATAATTAGTCAATATGAGATACTCTAACACTCCCCCTCAAGTACAACTGGGATTGGACATCTAGTTGTTTCTTGTAATAAACGTAGTAGTAATCGGACTGGGCTACTAAACTGGACATCCAGGCAGACAACCATCGGCTCTGATACCATATTAAATTTAGACTTAGGTTAACTATTGCTAAAATGTATATAACTAGTCATTTGGATAATTAACTCTTACCACTTATAAATCCTTTAACATTTTTATATTTAGTTAATATGAAATATTTTAACAGGGTTAACCATTATCAAAATGACTAGAATTAATCATTTGAATAATTAATTCTTATTACTTATAAACCCTCTAATATTTTTATAATTAGTAAACATAAATAGTAAGATTGGCACAAACCATATGTAATCATAATCAAGGAAAACATTGATAAATTAAATAATAAAAACTTATTGAATAGTTGTGTCCTGATATAATCACTACCTTGAAAGGAAATTGGACGTCACTGTGGGGCAATCGACGATATCGATTGCTTCCCAAAGTTAACACAATCGATGATGTAGTCTGTGAGTGAGGCAAAAATTGTGAAGACGGATCCGAAAAATGTTCATAACATTTCTGAAGAGCGTTTGCAACGTTTGAAAACTGAAAGATATATAGAAACGTGCAAAGACCTAGTCCAAGAGTTGGATCAAACCGGATAGATAGGCAACAAGCGCACAGAGTCAGCCCAGGTCCAACATCATACCAAAGTGCTAGGGGACAAATTACCAGGCATTTACAAATACTCTTTTTAATGTAAAGACTAATAAAACATTTATACCCACTAATACAGGACAAGAGTACAACTTTTTTCTTTTTTGAAACAAAAAAAATATGCAGTCGTTATTTTTAGATATAGATCGGGTAAATTTTTAGAATAACATAATAGCATGTAAATTACATCAATAGGATATTTTGTACTAGACAAATCGTGTATGGCAAGTTCAATCGAAAGAATGTAAGTAAGAGGCTGTTCGATAGAGAGAATGTAAATAAAGGACTTTAAATATAGGACTTTTTAATTTTATACTCTCCACTCTACCAACTCGACCATTCCTAAAGATGAATAAGAGTGCAATACATTTCGTAAAATGAAAGAGCAAGCCATTCATCCAATAATTATCACATTAATTATATTTAAAAATAAAATTAACATAAGCTAAATGCAAAAGCTAATCCAAACACATCCCTATCTTAAGTTGAAACATCAGATCAAATTAACCTCCAGGAATCTTAAATTGCACGTGTCAGCTTAATTGGCAAAGAGTTGCTATATTGAACTGTTCAAGTGTTGACTATTGGCTCTTATTATACAGCTTTTGGTGGGCCTGTCTCGGTCGTCCTCCCGGGAGATTATAGGCTGCTTCCAAAGGCTCCTTCTCTGTCATAAAGCTATACCAAACTAAACAAAAACCCTCCAACCCCGTCCCTCTCTTATATCAATCAAGAAACCAGAAAAAGACTATATATGCTAAGTTTCAGATAATTATAATGGCATTTGTATATTTTCACCGCCACAACGACAGGACATTGATAAAGCCATCCATTTCCACATATCACCATCACCTCAAAGCCAAACATTTGTTAAAGCACTCCACTTTGCTTTCTTTCCTTTTTCATCTTTTAGCTAGGCCTGTCTCTATCTTTCTTTTCCTCATTTAAATTGCTTATAATAAACCCTACAAGGGATCTCCCTAAAACATACTTAACTTTTTCTTTCCCCATCTTTACCTCTCTAACTCCTCTACTCTCAGGTTCCCAAACATACATAGATGTTCACGACTTGGAGGTGTTTTTGGATGATTCTTTTATGATCTGGTTTTGCATGGCTGGTCATGCAATCTCTCCTTGTATTACTTCATCTTTGACCATTATGTTCTTCTTCTTCGTCTTCTTCATGGTTCACTTATCCATGGCCAAAAATGAGCATAGACATGTCTCAGCAAGAACTGGAGCCAGTTTGCAGGAAGAGAACATGGGATTGGTTGCTACAAAGAGACATGCAATGGGCAATCCTTCAAACGATAAAGAAGTTCATGTTAATCCACAAAGTCGAAGAAGAGTACGGTTCAGGCCTCGTAGATCTTCATTGCCATGGCAAGAAGGGATCTTTAGTGCTGGTGAACATGAAGTTCCTAGCGGCCCTAATCCCATCTCAAATAGGTAAAAATAAAACATGGGTTGTGCTTCATTTTCAGTTCATTGATCATTCTTCTTCCTAAATCTCTTTGGTATTTTTCTTTTTAGTATGTGTTTTTGTTCCTGCTATATAGTATATATATATATACATTTAGGTCTTGTTTTAGTAGTACTGTTACACCAATGTGAAATCACTACAGTTTATTCTTATTATTATTGTTTCCTAAAGAGAACAATTGCATCAATCATTGAACCATGAGAGGATGTATATGATGATAATTATATTTTGGGTTTCTCTTTTCATGATTATGGCTCACTTCCTTGGTTACTTCTCTTAATTATTACTGCCAATGACCCTCCAACATGATGTCTCTTCTTATGCTTTTCTTTCCTAATTTTTCTTTAACTAATATTAGATAATAATACACTAAAAGATATGTTATTTTATGTAAAGAGATTCGGTCCAAATTTTGGTAGTTGAACACCTTTCTTGACCGAAAGATCAACAGAATATATTGTGGAAAGAAGCCTAAAGATGATTAATACAAAATCAAGAAAAAGTGTTAAAACTTGTCTATTTTGCGTATGTTACATCAGTTGCACGAGTTTCAATACTAACTCTAATCGTAGAGTAGCTTAATGATTCTGGTCTTAATATGTTTGAATGAAGTGGATAAGGTAATCTATTTTTTTCTGAATAAGAAGAAATAAACATTAAACATGCGACCCTAATACATATTTTAAGTCATAATTGTTCTGGACGTGAGTTCTGAATTGGTTCAGAAATAACTAATACAAGTACTATTAAACTTCTCAAAATCTCATATCTTAGTTAAAGTTTTACTTAAGCTATTCTTTTATGTGAGTTTTGAATTTGATTTTCAACGAATCAAAAAGAAAAACACAAAGTATTCTGCAACTTATAGCGAAGTTGAGAAGATTTGTGAGCATATAACTAGCAAAGGAGGCAATGTTCATAGCACAGGGAAATGGATACTCCCAAGTTCATCTTCTTGGTCTTCACCAAGAGACAATCATTTAACTTTGAAGAAGGAACATAATCATTTAACCAATGTTGTTTATATGGGTTTGAGCTGTGAATACACTTATCAAGGTTGAAAGAACCCAATAATGGCCCCCCACAAAACGCCATAGTTTTGCGTGCAAAGTAATTAAGCAGACCTGGCATCCAAAGACCAAAGTTGAGGTGATTGTGAATACTGAATAGTCTTTCCTTTTTCTCTGTCTTGAATTTCCCAAAATATCCGTCCTCGTCCTTTTGGTTACTATTTTGTTATCAGGCACATATTGTCTCTTTGTTCTAAAAGCTAACGAATTCAATCGCTAATGTTAAAGGGTACGCGTCCACACGTACCTTCCTCCATCGTTTCTGTATCTTCTTTTGTTTGCTTCTGTTTGGAAGTAACTTTCATTTGTTTGTTCCATTGGCAAAGCATTTGAAACAGTAAGAAGGTTGAGTCTTGACACTAAAATAATTTATACATGTAGACGGTCATAATGTCGAAATCATGCATGTAATTGAAAAATTTTAATATAAGTTTGAAACAGCAACTTTTTAATTTATTTTATTTTAATAATTTTTATTATTAAAATTGATTAACTAACTTATTTTTGTAAATTAACTGTTTCAAAAATTATAATTAGTAAATTAATTTCATTTAATATTTACTTTATTTTAATAGATTTTAACTTTTTTCATGACAATAAGATAATCTCTGTTCTTTTATCAAAATGTTCTCGTTCCTTTGCTTTTGTCTTTTTATACTTACCTGAAAATAATCACCTTAATAATCTTAATATATAAAAAGACAAGAATGATTAAAAAATTTTATAATGATTTAAATACCGATTAAATTTTTAAACCTTAAATCTTTTATTTTATTGATCCAATTTTTAATATAATTTTTTAAAACATTGGTAAAAAATGATTAATTTGCTAATAAAAAACTTTTACAAATAATATTATATATAGACACACGTTCTACTAATTAAATTGCCATTTTAATTTAAATTCAGATCAAAATCAATAAAAATTGAGTTAGTCAAGTTGAATTATATTAAATTTTATGTTAAAAACTGGATCTAACTATATTGATCAAAAACTCAAAAAATATAAAATTTGATTCTGAAGTTAAAACTTTTTTTAATTCAAGGTTAGGGTTAATTCAATCTTTTGACATTTATAAAGAACTTTAATTCGACGAATAAATTAATAACATTTAATGTTGGTGATAAAGGAAAATTGGTAAGATGGAAAATGGGCATTATCAAGTGCTATAAAATTCATGAATATCGAAAGTAAGAAGGGATATTTCATCCATGCAATGCAATGCAAGGGCTTCATAAAGAGTCCATGACACGAGAAGCAATCATACTAAGTGCCTCGTACTCAACTTCAAGACCATAATTGCAACTTTGGCAACATTTGTGGTGATCACAGAGTACAATCATTATGCTCTTACACCAATTTACACAAACGGGTGGTGATCATCATTTGGAGGGAAAAAAAGGAAGTTATTGGTAAGTGTAAGAACAATTACTAGAAGACTAGTTTTGCTTGTTTCTGGTAACTCAATTATGTCCTTAGGAAGGCAAGGATGGTATTGGTATTTGGTATCAGGCTCATGGCTTATTGCTACTTACTACATGCAAAAGTGATAAGAAATTTGTAATTGATTATATTCCCTTACTTTCCATCATTGCAAAAACTTTCCTTAAAGTGTGTTTAAGTCAAGACAGACACACCTTGATGTTGCCAATATTAATCTTTTCATGTATGAGATGCAAGTCTCTGAAGAGCAGGTAAAATGGCCTACTCTACTTTTGGCAATCAAGGAATCATATTGTCTTCACTTTTGATTTTGAGGAGTTTAGTCACTTTAAGAAACTTTGTAAGGATGACCCAACCATACCCATCTATCATTCCATTTGTGAATAAATTCTCTGAGTATATATAATAATAATACAAAAATTTTATATTTTAAATGCAACAATAGACTCGCTTAATTATAGTGATTTTCGAAGTCTATTTGTAATTTAAATTTAGGGGGCAGTTGGTATGAGAGAATGGAAATATAAACGAGAATAAATATAGTGAGGAATGAGAATGAATATTATCATTATAATTATGATGGTTGATTAAAAAGAAGGTTTGTAAAATATATTAAGAAATTAAAAATTTTTAATTAACTATACTGCAATTAATTAATTAATGATTATATTTTAATAAATAATATTTTAATTAATAAATAATATTTTAATTAATTATATTGTAATTAATTATATTTTAATTGATTAATTAATTACATATTTTAATTAATGAATAATTATATTTTAATTGACTATTTATATTTTAATTTATTAATTATATTTTAATTAATTATAATGTAATAAATAATTATAATAATAATATTTTAATTAATTTTATTGTAATTAATTAATTAATTACGATATTTTAATTAATGAATGAATTATATTTCAATTAATTATAATTTAATTGATTAATTATAATATAATTATTTAATTAATTATGATTAATTAAATTTTAATTAATTAATTACAATATTTTAATTAATAAATTATAATTAATTAATTAATTATATTATTTTAATTAATTGTATTTTTGTTAATAGGTTTGAGAAGGAGTTAATTATTTAATTTCTCAACCTATAAATGTACCAAGCAATGATTTCCATTCCTCTCAATTACGAGGGGTATGGAACAATACCCAAAAAGTAGGAATGAAATCACTGGTCATTCAATCACAATTCCTTACCAAGCATGTGATTTTCATTCCTTACTCATACCTTCCTTCCCGTACCCATGAACTAAGCACACCCTTAATTTCTATCACTTAAAAATATTTTGATAGATAATAGCTATGGAGTTCCCTTATAATTTAATAAATTTTAGAAATTTTTTAATTTTTTAAAATTTTCTTTTTAGTTTTAAGTTTTTTTAAGAAAAACTCATTCTCTTAAATATCACTTAAAAATAACAACGAAATACATATAGTATGAACATCAAATGTAAACTAATTAAATATTATTTACATGATGATTGAGTCTAATTTTTAAATTCAAACTAAACTAATTTATTATAATTATCTTAAATTATTAATTTAAGTCAAATTTAATTAGTTTGGATTAAGTTTAAGAGTTGGGTTAGATTAACTTATTAATGACATTTGATTAGTACATATCTAATATTCATACTTTTTTTTACCGAAGTCTAAGAGAAGATATTTTTAAAAAGACTAAAAATTAGAATAAGCCTTTTAGAGAATTTTAAAAATTAAAAAATTTTAAATTATAGAAAAAGCCTATGTCTTTTACCCTATTTTAATTAATTCTTTTAGTTCAGGACAGGAGTAAATTTAAAAACACTCCTCGGTCTTATCTAACCTACTCTGCAGTCAAGTCATCCTCAAAAGATAAAAAGAACTGGCTGTTTCCCTTTGATTAAAGGGGTTAAAGTGACTTATGAAGCTTTTCTTTACTAAAAGTGAACTTGTTCTGACCTTGCAGCACTTTCTGCATGGATAAGAGAAACTGCACAAAAAGGGTTGCGTTTTGGACACACGGCAAGCATGCTATACGTATAAACCTCCAAGAACAAGCACTTACTTTGTACTCCAAGATCACAAGATCTGATCTTCGTTTTAGTCTTGGATTCTTTCTTCTTCCTCACACCTGATTATGAACATGAGACTCCATCTCAGTCGTTTGATATTTATTTGGTCAGAGATGATTACCTCAGCTTGTCCATGGCTTTTAAGCTTTTAGGAAAAGTGTAACAAGACTTGAAAGTTTAATGGAAGTCGCACTTACCAAGAACAAAGTTTGTATCGAGTCAAAAACAGAATAGTTTATTTGACATTACTTCAGCTGAATTAGCATGAAACAAATGATTGATTAACTTTGAGCCTGTGTTAATGACTGAATTGTCCATGTAAGAAAAGAAACCAGCCCTATGCTTAGATGCTGTTCCTTTTTTACTGCCCACCAAAACTTCAAAAACAATGGGTCGGTTGATAGTTTCTATTTGATCTCACGCTTGACTCCAAGTTTTGATCGAGCTAGGCAGTGGAGTTTGAGTCTGAGTTTAATGGAGCCAATTTGAAGCCTAATTTAACTCCTCTTTGCATGATTTTAAAATTTTTTAGATTGAAAATAAAATCACATTACTGTTTTTATAATTGTCGAGCCGCAAGCCATGTCAGGTTTACGCAACCTGAGCCTGAACATAAACTCGATCCTAATCAAATAAGCTTGATTTGTTAACTTTAAACCGGGCTCTAATTGCCAAACCTACCTATAAACAAGACTACCTTTATAAACAATTACCCATAAATAGATTAAAAAAAAGGCATCAATCAACTATAGTTGAGCTTCTGATGACCGAGAAGAGTCTTAGCAAACGTGCACTTCCTCCTGCAACATGACAAAGCTTAAAACATATTGTCATAAGAGTGACGTAAGGTTAAAGTTTTAAATTAAAATATAATATTCTTAATAGTATATAATTTAGATTAGACATTACTAATATAGAAGCAAGTGTATAAATCTTCTTCACGAAGCCTCTAGGACGACATTAAGCAAAATCAGTAAAAATTTATTGAAGTTTTAAACAGTTATTTACTAAAAATAAAAATTCACTTAAAATCTCTTTAAAAAAATCTCTCTTTTTTAAAATTTGGTAATTTTTTAAAATTATCAAAAAATTCTTATGAATTTAATTTTGCAGAAAAATTCTTATTCTTATCTTATCTTAAACTTTTTTTAAATAACAACGATAAAATGAACAACATGACTCTTAGGGGATGGTTGAGTTGATGGAGTAGTGGACATAGAGCAAAAGGTCCTATGTTCGAATCCTCTCACCTACGTTCTCTCAATCAAGTCTATCGTATATGGCTTGCCTATTACGAAGTACCTAGTTGGCGTGATATATAACGTGTTTATATCACATCTGCTTAACTACTAATTTTTTAATAGAAATACAAGAGAAATGATTTTTTATAAAAAAAATTGAATATTACAGATAATATTTTAATAATTTTTAAAGATTAAAAGATTTTTTAAGTTAATTACACCACAAAGGTTTTTAAAAAATATTTTCGATAATTTTAAAGATTAATAGAATTTTTTACAACATTAAATATGTTTCCCTACTCCTATAATTTAGTTTTCACCTGTTGAGTGATCTTTTTTATTTCACTGACTATACTTTAAAATGTTTTTATGCTGTAGATTAACACCTGCTTTGGTATCGGCTAATTCTTAACTTTTTAATTTTGTAAATTTATTTAAAATTTTTTAAAATGAAAATTTAATTATAAATTACAAATTATGTTTGCATCAGATTATAACTAGTTGAAATATAATTATAGAAAATAGACAATAGGAACAATTTATGAGAAATAGGTTGAGTGGCTGGGCCTATCCAAGAATGAGAACATATCGGATTGGCACGAACAGATTTGAAACCCAACCCAAACTGTTTATACACCTAAAGCACAGGATGAAGAGGCAGTATTATTAAAAGGTCCTGATTGTTCCTAATTTAGTGTTTATTAATAATTATTTTTATTAAATAAATTTTTAAAAAATACTAGTTTAAATAATACTAAAATTTTTACTTTATTAAAAATTATCAAAATGGATTACTATTTCTTAATTATTAATAGTGTAGAGTTCAACTCTAAACTAATTTGTGTATTAATTATTCACCAATATAAATAATTTAAAAAAAGGGTAAGATTTTAAAAGTCATCATTAAAGATTATTTTATACCATAATAATATATAATTTCCCATATTAAGTAAAAATTTAATATTTATTATTAAAATAATTAAACACGTATGACCTCTCCCTCTACTCTAAATTAAAAACTTATCATTAATGCATATACAAACCAATCATTCATATACTTTTATGGTATGTATTTAATTGACTATGACATATTTCTAAATATGGTTAGTTGTTATAAATTATATGTTTTATGTAGTATGTTGTCAAAATAATTTTCTCTTTGTATATAATTAATAAAAAAAGTAGTATAATAAATATATAATAAAGTAAAGAGTAAAAAATTAAAAAACTTAATTTGCAAAAATTAAAATTAATTTAAGTTGGATTAACAAAATAACACTATTTTAGTGTCGGACTCAACCTGATCCGACTTATTACCAACCATGTACATGGTAAATACCTATGAATCCCATGCACGTTGATCCATAGTATTTAGACTCTCATTCTCGTACATGCCACTAGACATCGTAGACCATACAAAATCAAGATCGTAGAAATTACAGCTCCCAAACGAGAGAGGATCCACACTAGACGCACCGCTCCACTCGTTGTTCCTCTCAATCTCCATTAACTTTGTATTTGATACTTCATGTCTTGCAGTTCCAATGGAGCCTTCAAAGTCACCACCATCACAATGCCACATGTTATAGATCTGGTCAGTGATCCCTGACCCACATGGTTGTGAAGAAGAAATGGGGATTCGTACACTTCCCGCAAGTGACCGAGTTTCATTGTCCAAGAAAGCTTGTGACGCACTACAGTTTTGAGGCTCACAAGTTGAGAACCCAAGATAGAATGAGGAATGATGATCAGAAGAGGCTACATAAGGAGGAGGACCAAAAGGGAAGGACACAGAAGTTAGTATGTCTGTACCCATGGAGAAACGACCTGCTTCTGAACTTGGAGTGAAAACTTGGTTTTGTTTTTGTTGAGTGATATGATGATTAGAAAGTACTTCAGCTTCATTGATGCTGGGATAATTATGTTCATACTTCAGAGAATTAAGATTTTGGGTGTCTGGATCAATCCCTTGTGCTTGAAGCTTCTTCTTGATGCATGAATTCCAGAAGTTCTTGATCTCATTATCAGTTCTTCCAGGCAAATGCTTGGCTATTTGAGCCCATCTGTTGCCAAGTATTCTTTGAGCATCAATGATCATCCTCTCTTCTTGAGCAGTAAAAGAACCTCTTTTAAGATCTGGTCTCAAGTAGTTTATCCATCTTAACCTGCAACTCTTTCCACACCTCTGCAAACCTTTGCAAGGCATAAACA
>JANIIA010000003.1:51392774-51403081 GCA_027478495.1 Erythroxylum alaternifolium | reverse complement strand
ATAATTGGTATTTAATTAGAATTATTTTTAATTCTAATTAAATTTTAATTGAAATTGGAATTTGATTTCAATTAAATTACTAAAACGTCCAAAGCTTATTATAAATAGGCTTAAGCTCTATGGAGCTACACTTCTTGCTTAACCCTCTCTGTAAGAGTTATAGAGTTCTCTCAATCTGTTATGTGGATTTTATTAGAGGCCGGACATTTGTGCGGCTACAGTAGTTAAGACATATCGTTTTTTGAAATAGTTCGAGGGATGCGACAAGATTATTATCAAACCTCATAATAAGGTATGAATTAAGTTTCCGCTTTATTATGATTTGTGTTAATCATTTTATAGAATTAAAGAGACCTTGATTTTCGGGAAATCAATAATTGGGAAAAAGTTTTGTAATTATTCCACTGCGGTCGAGATTGGATCTCGACCCGGTTTCCCAGCAATTCTAACATAAATGATATAATAAAAAAAGAAAATAGATTTAACATGTGATTCTTTTCTAAAGTATACACCATCACTTTTTTAATAGAACAAAATATTTTTGATTGATAAGAAATTTGGAACTTAATTAAAAATTTTAAGACTTTAACATTACAAATGCTTAGGAAAATGGTCAAAATCTGTGTACTAATAAAAAAATCATATACTTGTGTGTGACTCTCTATATAATAGCTTCTTAAATACTATTTCATCTAACACTTAAATAAAGCTTCTGTATTAAAAATAAATTAATCTTCACGATTTGTAGGCTGAATGTTAGGCCTCACCATACTGGATTAGATGTGACCTTAATTTTGAGAATTAAGTTCCATGTGTGACTTAAATAGTTTAATTAGTATTCCTTGAAATGCAATACAATTAGGATACAATAAACCTTCTCAAGACATCTAGAGGATTGGTAGATGTCCTTAAATTGTTCAAAGCATGGGGCAATAAGTAACCATTGCGTGGGACAACCTCACTATTTTTTAAGACAAATAAAAAGGAGACTTCAACTATAATTAATTGCTTTATTTTAAGGTAAAATTCCTTGAATCCCTCTATAGTTTGCCGTATTATCAATATATATCTTAACTTTTAAAAACTATCAATAACCCTCTTATGCACTTTTAGTTTTATAATACATGTCCTAATGCCTTCAACTTTATTACAAACTTTAACTGCAAACTTCAAAATGACATTCTGTAGTGTTACGTGTAAAATAAGACCTCGTTTTAATGTCTATAGTTAGAGTTTTTAACAAAAGTTGATGGAAAAAGAAATAGGTGTTATATAAGAAAATTATCGATATTTTTTAAAAATTAAAGGATATATTGATAATATGTCAAATTACAAAAGAGTCTAATGAATTTAACTTATATTTTTAATAGCAATGGGCTATGTTGGTATAGTCTATTTTTAAACTAGATCTCAATTCAGAATTAACGAAACTGGAGATCAAAACAATGTCTTGATCATTTAATTATAAGATCATTAAACAAAATAACCTGATTTTTAATTATGCCACAATATGATATTATTTCTTGTGGTATTAGATAAAGGATGCAACATCATATTTTTATCATGCAGTAATACCTTTGGTTAGCTTACTAGATGAGAAGAGTGTAGGAGAATTAGTTATATATATTTGTGAACTATGCATCGACGACTGGCCTAGGCAGTAATCGGTCAGTTTAAAGGTTAAGACACTATGGTTGTTCGAGAGATGATAAAATAATACGTCAGAGACCGGCAAGTAAATTTTATATCTTTGCTTTTGTGGCTGTTAATCAAACATTATCTGCCCAATGTCCTGGGAGTCATTGCTTTTGACGGATAAACCCAACATAAATAAGAGCAATGGATCATAAAACGTATTATGTGATTCTGTTATATATATTGTCTCTACCGACATTAATATATGATTACCAATTTCAAGTTTTTTAATAATAAAAAAGATTAAACAAACTTTTTCCCCACTTGTGAAGCTATCGATCGATTTGATACTGATAACTCTCATCCCATTTGTTATAATCACTTTCTTGCCAAAATATAAATTTATGTTGTTACCCTCTTCATTGAACTTGTTAATGATCTCGTACGTGATATCATGTTTATAATATATCTGTGTTTTATTAGAAACAGTAACGGATCAAGCTGTGGGTTCATTCTTTTTTTTTTTCTATGTCTAAATTTGGATCAAATTTGATTGAATAATTTAAACCCACTTTAATTGGATTTAGACGGTTCAAATTTTTATCATGCTAAAATTAAAATAATTTGATATAATTAACTAAAAATTAACAATATTTTGAATATAATTATCCAAAATGATATCATTTGTGTCAATAAATTCTCCAACTTATTAACAAAATTAATTTTATTTCAATACATCATATTAAAATGACGTTATTTTATTTGGAGGACTTTGAGCCATTCAAGCTTGCCCTCGACGACTCAAAACTTAATCAACTAAAATTTACCTCATCGATTTCAAATTAGATCAAGTTATTTTTATTATCTCTATCTCTTATCGTTAATTTATTGTTACTCTTGTCTATGATAGTATATTTACTTCATATTACTTATTTTCATATCGTGGAACTCATTATATTTTCAATAATTTTGTAACTCTTTTGGTCTTATGTATTGTCGAGAAGTCAGAGCAAAGAAAGATTTTGCAATGTTTTCTATTACAACTTGGTGGTTATTAACACTGCCACGTTGAGAGTTTATTATCTAAACATTGTGATCAACTGGGCATGATTGAGCATAAGATTTCTCTTAAACCTCAGGATCTACTTCACAGTCTTAGTTCTTTAGCAAAAACTTGTTTTTTCAAGTTGATCACCGATGAATTTAAGATCACAGCTCATGAACCTCCATTGTCATGCTTTATCTGCAAGAAAAGTCAATTTCCTTATCATGTTTCCTCCTAACTCGATCAAATTATACATGTAATTAAGTCACAATCGAGATTGTCAAAATCAGCCAATAAACATTGTACAAGGCATATGCATGTATATTTGGTGTAATAGATAAAAGGGTGAAGTGCTCAAATGAGGCATTGAAGTTCACACTTCAAACATTAGCTATCTATAAAACAATATGTGAGCAATGAAAATGTACTTGATTTTCTAATTATAACTTGGAAGATTGCTCTTGACTTCACACAGACAAAACCAATGATTGGTTAGTTCTACTTCTATCAATCAAAACATAACATCATTGACACATTTTATTTACATTAAGGTTGGTTGATCGAAAAGGAAATTTTGTTTCCACTAAGGTTGGTTGATCGAAAGAGAAATTATGTTGCCTCTAAGGTTGATTAGTCGAAATGAAAGTGCCTGAAAATGCATAAAAAAATGTAACTATCAATAAATTAGAAAGAAGTATACCAAAGATAGAAGAAAATAGGGTTTTGAAAAGATAGATGAAAGTATATTATTAATTAAGCATTGAATTGTTAAAAAATCATAAGTGAAGTAATCATATATCGAAAAGATACATAAGGAATGTAAGATATCTACAAAGATATGATTTATAATCCAATAATTTAAAGTTTTGAGTTGAGATATAATACTTTAATTATATATGAATTGACTTAAATTTGGTTCAATTTCTTTTTAAGCTCTCTCAATTGTTTATTTTGATCACTTAATGGACATACCAAATTTAAATTTATAGATATATAAATTAGTCCCCTCTCAACTAATTAGGGTTACAGGTTATTTTCTATTAAGTTTATGTAGATGCAAGAGAGTCAAGATAGAAAAACCAATTTTAACCAAGAACGTTGTGAAATTTCTTGGTCTCTTTTTGATAATGGTATCTGCCACATCAAATACACAATATTTCACTGTAATGATTTATAACAATTGTTTATTCAAGATCCTAAAGTCATGATTGCTAATTTTAATTTTATGTCATAAAGATCATATTTCTTACATTTGATAATATAGCTTGTCTTTTGAATAAACAATTTATTCATCTATTTTATTATAATTGTTTGATAATGACTACTAAATATTTTGATGTTTGAAGACTTTTGTGATTATTCACTATTCATGATTTATATAAAAAAAGAAATAAAGAAAGAGTATTTTTTATTATTACTACCACAATTTTATGCATTAGACATTCCATAATTCTATTGTTATTCTGTATGTTAAAATTTTGTTATATTGTACATGAACTTTAGTGTCTAGTTGTTTTTGGGCAAAAATGAAACACCCCAACCACTAAAAAATAAGGAAGAACACTTGTTACTATTTTCTTTAAAATTTTAATTTATATATACTTTTTAAAGAAGAAAAAGAAGCAAAATGTCCTTGCCTTAGAATCAAATTCTTAGTCTCTTGGGTGAATGCCAAATATCCCAACTGCAGTGAATGCCAAATATCCTAACTGCTGAACTACAATGAATTATTGATATAAATTTTACTATAACTGTTATTCAATGTTTACGTCTACATACTTATTTAAGTTATTTTTTTCTATTTCCAAAATTTAATGACATTTTTATTTTATTGTGATGTTATATATTCTATTAATTTTATTAACAATTCCATGTTAGTTTTATGCATATTAGTATTAAAATTTAAAGCTATGTATTATATGTTAAATTTATATACGACGTTATAAAAGGATAATTTGTTAGTCACCAAAGTGACCAAATTAATTAAGTGAATTTTTTTCATGTGTAAATAGTCATTTATTCATAAAATATTAATGTCTATTGTTGAATTAGTTATATGGATAAACAATACTTATTAGTTGATAGAATTTAGAATTTACCCAAAGGTAAATTAATACTTTATGACTAAAAAAAATAATAGAAGAAAATCAATATTTACATGTCTAATATGTTATATATCCAAAGATATTGATTTTATTTGATAAGTTTTTATTTGATTACCTGAAAAAGTTTGTATGGTATTAAACTTATAATAATATATTATTGAGTTTTTCCAAAGGAAACGAACAGTATATTTGAAATGTTTATTTATTTGAATTTGATAATTTATTGAACATTTATGTATTTGCAGCTATTTCTCCTCGTTTGCATGGTTCTTCTATTATTGTGTTTAATGATTTGAATTTCTCTTAATAGTGCTAACAAGTGAATTTTCATTTAGGTGTTTTGTATCTTGATTTAGCATTATTGGAAGAAAAACCCACTGTCATTACAAATACGAGTATTGAGGTTGAGAAGACAAACTGTAGAGCATAAGAAAGGTCTAATAAATTATGTCTTAATTTCATACAAATGACTAACAACATTAAGAACACTATTCCTCAAATTGAAAGTGCTAAAAAATACCTTAAATTTATGAAAGAACGTTTTCGTTCTACAAATAAGTCTTTCGTTGGTACACTAAACTCATGACCATGAAGTTTGATAAGTCGCGGAGCATACAATAACATTCTTAAAGATGACAAATATTAGAGCAAAAATAAAGACCCTGGGTATGACAGTTGATGACTCATTCTTACTGCAATTCATTATAAACTTGCTACCTCCTAATTATGGACCTTTTAAAATTAATTACAGCTAACAAGATTCACAAGCCAAAGGCTAAGAAATTTAAAAGAAGAGCGTCTACTAAAGCGACATAGGTTACTGCTAATGTTGATAAGAAGAAACAAAAGATAGATAACTGTCATTTCTAAAAGAAAGAGGGATACAATCAAAAAGATTGTATGAAACGTAAGGGTTGGTTTGAGAATAAAGGTACATCTAACCTTTTTGTATATTCATAATTAAAGTTTCTTCTAATACTTAGTGGCTTGATTCTAATGTTATTACTCATGTTTCTAATGTTATACAGAGATTTCGTATAATCCAAACAATAAACCCAACTGAGAACTTTGTGTTTGTGGGAAACCGTAAGAAAGTCCCAATTAAAGGTGTAGGGACTTATCATCTAATATTAGATAATGTTTATCACTTAGGTCTAATACAAACTCTCTATGTACCTTTAATTTTTAGAAACTTATTTATGTTTCTAAACATGATGAAAATGTGTTTACTTTTAAGTTTAGTGATGATTGTTTTAGTTTATTTAATCAGAATTCCACTATTGGTTGTGAAATTCTTAAGGATGGTGTATGTTAACTAAAACTTAATGCTAATTTTTCTGAATCCCTATTTTCTGTTAATCATACCATTGGATAAAGAAATCTATTTTGTTACCTTTATAGATCATTTTTCATGTTATAGATATATCTATTTGCTTAATAAAAAATCTCAAACTGCCCTTGAGATGTTTGCAAAGGAGGTTAAAAGACAATCAGATAATAAAAAAGTAAAAATTTTAAGATCTAATAGATGTGGTGAATATTTTGAAAAATATGATGAATCAAGAACATGTCTAGGTCCATTTGTAAAGTTTCTTAAGAAACATGATATATGTGCGAAGTATACTATATATGCCAGGCACACCTCAATAAAATGGTATGACAAAAAGGCGTAATAGGACATTAATTAATATGGTTAGGAGTATGAGTAATTATTTATTACCCAAAATTTTGTGGATGCAAACACTTAAAATAATTGTATATTTACTTAATATGATTACTAGTAAGCTAGTACCTAAAACTCTTTTTGAGTTATGGACTGTAAGGAAACCTAGTTTGAGACATCCACGTGTTTAAGGTTGTCCAACAGAAGCATGAGTTTATAATCCACAAGAAAAGAAAATAGATTCTTGAACATTCAATGGTCACTTTGTTGGTTATCCACAGAAATCTAAAGGGCATAGGTTTTACTGTCCAAACAATAGTCCAAGAATTGTTGAAATAATTAATGTCAAGTTCATTGAAATTGGTGAAGTTAATGGGAGTGTTGAAAATTGTGCTATGGATATTAGTAAAACAAGGGTTGATGTTCTATTACTTATAAATGTTCCAATATCCACATCTATACCAAATGTTGACCTAGTATTGGGAGAAGAAAATATTTCTAGAGAGGATTGGGATAAAATTACACCTTATGAAGAAACTAACTTACAAACAATTAATTTGAATGATCTAAGTGGAATAACTTTGAATAAACCTGTGAGAATAAGGAGATCAGCTATTCTTAATGATTATGTGGTTTATTTTGAAGAGTTAAAATTTGATTATGGCATTAATAATGATCTTATCTCATTTTCACAAGCCATATAAAGTGATAAGTCTAGTTAATAGATTGATGATATGAAAGACGAGTTAAATTCAATTGTACAAAATAATGATTGGAACCTTGTTGATTTGCCAAAAAGATCTAATAGAGTCATATGCAAATGAGTCTTTAAGACCAAATGTTACTTGAATGGCAATATTGAACATTATAAAGCTACATTTGTTTCCAAAGGTTATACTTAAAAGGATGGTATTGAATATAAAGATAAATTTTAACCTGTCTCAAAGAAAGATTCATTGAGAATAATCTTGACATTAGTGGCTTAATTTGATTTAGAACTACATCAAATGGATATGAAAACTAACTTTTTAAATGGTGATCTCCAGGAGAAAGTTTAAATGGATCAACCTGAAGGTTTTCCATAAAAAGAAAGGGTCACGTAGTGTGTAAATTTAAGAAATGGACTTTAAAAAGTATATTAAGTTTAATGATACCATAACATCTTTTGATTTTCAAGAAAATATTGTTGATCATTATATCTACCAAAAGATCAATGGAAGTAAGTTTATATTTCTAGCTCTAAATGTTGAAGATATTTTACTTGCTGCTAATGATTTGGACATATTATATAAGACAAATATTTTTATCCTAGAATTTTGAAATGAAAGATATAGGAGAGACATCTTATGTGATATGAATTTCAATATTCCAAAATAGATCACAAGGACTGGTAAGGTTATTTCGAAAAGATTATATCGAAAGAATTCTTGAGAGATTTAATATGAACAACTACTCAGCAGGGATCATCCTGATATAAAAAGGAGATAAATTTAGTCTTATACAATGTCAAAAGAATTATATGAAATGTACAAAAATAGAATCTATTCCATAAGCATCTATTGTTGGCAATCTGATGTATTTGTAAACATACATAAGACCTGATATTAGATTTGTGGTTGGAATACTAGGCAGATATCAAAGTAATCTTGGTATAGACCACTGAAAAGTTGCAAAGAAAGTCTTAAGGTATTTTCAAGGAGTAAAGGACTATATATGTAAAGAAGATTATTAAAAGTGATTAGACATTCAGATTCAAATTTTGTTAGATGCATTGACAATAGAAAATTAACGTTTGACTACTTATTTTTACTAGTAGAAGGAGCAATTTCATAGAAAAGTATTAAACAATCTGTCATTGCTTCATCCAATATGGAAGTAGAATTTGTTACTTGTTTTGAGGTCACAATTCATATTTTATGACTACGAAACTTTATTTCAGAGCTTGAGAATGTCGACTCTATTACTAAGCTACTAAAAATTTATTGTGATAATTTTACAACAGTTTTTTTCTTCAAAGAATGACAATTACTCTAAAGGTGCTAAACATATAGAATTAAAATATTTTGTGGTAAAGGAAGAAGTTCATAAACAAAGAGTGTGTACTGAACATATTAAGACAGATCTTATGATTGCAAGTCCCTTAACTAAGGGCCTTCCACCAAAGATATTTAAGGAATATTTTCACTGGATGGGCCTTGATTATATTGATGATTGTTTTGATTATTTTTTTGACACTCTTGAGCTTAATAAAGTTTTTGATTGGTAATTTTCTTACTTATTATGAATGTGCACATATACCTATGATTAAATAAGAAATAAAATTGTCTATACGGACTTTTATGACATTTATATATCACTTATATTACCTGACTTGATAAAGTACTAGTGATGTAAGATATGGAAGAAAGTATGCAATGTTGAAGTGTATGACCATCATGATCCACATTATATGGTTTATTGTGATGAGGTCAATTATAAAGGCATTAAAAATTTTATTTGTGAGCACCTAATGTTTACACTATTAAGTTAAAGTTTAAAGTATTAGGCTAAGTGGGAGAATGTAAGAATGTGGCCTGATTAGTGATTGTATGCTATGTATAT
Organism: Erythroxylum alaternifolium; assembly: GCA_027478495.1. Lineage (NCBI taxonomy): Eukaryota > Viridiplantae > Streptophyta > Magnoliopsida > Malpighiales > Erythroxylaceae > Erythroxylum > Erythroxylum alaternifolium. The sequence continues at coordinate 51,394,032 of JANIIA010000003.1, read as the reverse complement.
TAATAATAATATTAATATAATTAAAGAGTTCTATTTGATATATATTTCTTATTTAATAGTGAAATACATTTCAATCGTTTATTTTAGTCCCTTAATAGACGTACCAAATTAAAAGTCGTAGATGTATAAATTGGTCCTCTCTCTACTAATTAGGGTTACGTTGTAGATTGTTTTACATCTAGTTGTTGCAGTCCTAAAAGAGTCAAGAGAAAGAAATCAATTATAACCAAGAATGTAGTAAAGTTTCTTGATCTCTTCTTGATGATAGTATCTTTCGCATCAGGTACACAATATTAAGTTCTAATAATTTGTGACAATTATTTATTCAAAATCCTAAAGTCATGAATATCAATTTTAATTTTATGTCATAAAGATCACATATAAATATATAATAAGCACATACTTTATGCTCCAAGATCACAAGATTTGATCATCATTTTAGTCTTGGAACCTTTTTTCTTCCTCAAACCTGATTATGAACAAGAGACTCGATCTCAGTCGTTTGAAATTTATTTGGTCATAGATGATTACCTCAACTTGTCCATGGCTTTTAAGTTTTTAGGAAAAGTGTAACAAGACTTGAAAGTTTAATGGATGTAGCACTTACCAAGAGCAAAGTCTGTATCGAGTCAAAACCAGAACAGTTTATTTGACATTACTTCAGCTGAATTAGCAAGAAACAAATGATTGATTAACTTTGAATTTGTGTTAATTTTTGACTGAATTGTCCAAGTAAGAAAAGAAACCTGTACTATGCTTAGATGATTTTCCTATTTTTATTTACTATGTTGTCAAAATAATTTTCTCTTTGCTTTAATTATATTATGTTATATATAGCACAAATACTTTGCATTTCTCAATTTTATAAAAACAAATTTGGAGTAAGAAGCCCCATTTCTTTACATACTATTTAGGCATGTCAATTGGCCCTGCCGGAAAAAATTTTTCGGGCAGGCTTAGGCCACAGCCCTTGCGGGTCGAAAAGGGCTGGCCTATGGCCCAACCGAAGTGGCCAGTGACCCGTGGGCGGGCTGACACCGGCCGACCCGTCTAGCCCGTCCTAGGTACAGGCTGCCCTTCGGGCCTTAGTTGGCTCGGGTTTTTAATATAATTTTAAAATTTTTTAAAGAAAATTTTAAAAAATTATAGTTGTATTTTTTGAAATTCATAAATTATAAACTTTTTTATTTTATTTTTCATATTTACATAATATATACATTATGCATATATGTATTTATATTAATCTTAAAATGAATTA
>JANIIA010000003.1:51362233-51384393 GCA_027478495.1 Erythroxylum alaternifolium | reverse complement strand
CTTATTATTTATAAAATTATAATTAAACATTAATAAATAATTTAATTTTTGTAATTGTAATTTTTATTATACTTTGCCCCAAGTATTGTAATAATTGTTTGATTTGTATTCTTGTAGAGGTTCACATAAGTTTAGTAATAACATAACTAAAGTCACATTTGAGAATTTATAAGCTAGTGTATGTATAATTAATAATATAGTAATTAAAAATCTAAATAATATTCTTAATCGTTAGAACAATGATGTAAAAGTATGTGTCCAAGGACCGGTCCTGATTTGCTCTGTTCTTCTGAGCCTCTAGCTTCCTGTAAGAATTAGCTGTTTTCTTGCAGAGAGAGGTAAAATTAGAGGGCCCACTTCTTCTTTTTTGTCCCGGGCCTACAAAACTTCAGGACCGGCTCTGATGCTAGTCTTATGGCTATTCTTCGTCAAGATAATGTTGGCCTGATTTAGGCTCACTCTCTCCCTTTTTCTACTGGATTGCTTTGCCTGTTCCTTTCTTCATATAAAAAAAATAACTCCCTTTTGAACTTTTGGTTTTACAACACATGTTCCTATGCCGTCAGCTTTTATTACAAACTCTAACTGCAAACTTTTAAATGAAATTGTAGAGTGTTACATGGAAAATTACAACCTCGTTTTAAAGTCTATAGTTAGAGTTGACGACAAGTGTTATACAGGAGAATTATTAATAGCTTTTAAAAATTTAAAGATACATTGATAATATATCATACTACAAATTTGTTAACTATGCATCTACGGCTGACCTAGGCAATAATAGGTCAGTTTAAAGTTTAAGACACTATGGTTGTTCGAGAGATGATAAAATAATACATCAGAGACCGGCAAGTAAATTTTATATCTTTGCTTTTGTGGCTGTTAATCAAACATTATCTTCCCAATGTCCTGGGAGTGATTGCTTTTGACTGTTAAACTAAACATAAATAACAGCAATGGACCACAAAACGTATTATATATATATTGTCTTTACCGACGTTAATATATGATTACCACTTTCATGTTTTTTAATAATCAAAAAGATTAAACAAACTTTTTCCACATCTATGAAGCTGTCGATCGATTTGGTACTGGTAAGTATTAGAATTTTTAATATGAGCAAAGTGTAGAATCTACTAATAAGAATTAAGCTTGGGTCAATTATCGTCAAAATAATTAGAACTATTCATTTGGATAGTTGACTCTTATCACTTATAAACCCTTTAACATTTTCATATTTAGTCAATATGCGATACTCTAACACTCCCACTCAAGTGCAATTGGGACTGGACAGTCAGTTGTCACTTGAAATAAACGCAGTCGTAACCGAACCTAACCGCTGAGACTGGACTTTCAGACGGACAACCGGGAAATTAATAATCCGGACCAAATCTACTCTGACACTATATTAGAATTTTTAATATGGGTAGAGTATAGAGTCCACTAACAAGAATTGAGTTTGGGTCAACTATTGTCAAGATGACTAGAACTTCGACCGTTACCATTTATAAACCCTTTAATATTTTCATGTTTAATCAATATGAGATAGTCTAATAATAAGTACTTTCATCCCACTTCTTATGGTCACGTCCATGGCAAAATATAAATTTCTGTTGTTACCCTCTTATTTGAACTTGTGATTAAATATAGATTGAATAATTCGAACTCACTTCAATCAAATTCAAGTAATTCAAAATTCAGTTGGGGTCAAAATTAAAGTAACTTAATATAATTAATTAAACTAAAATGACTTCTTTTTAGTAAGTCATATTAAAAAGATATCAAGACTTTGAGTCATTTGAACTTGTCCTCCACAACTTAAATTTTATTTAGATTAAATTATATTCATTGATTTCGTATTAGATTGGACTATTTTTATTATTCTTTTGTCTTATTTTGATGTGATTGTTGTTCTGATCCATGACATTGTAACCACTTCGTATTATTTATTTTCATTACGTGGAATTCATTATATTTTCAATAATTTTGTAACTCTTGTGTTAGCATTAATGTCAAGAAATCAGAGCAAAGAAAGATTTTGCAATGTTTTCTATTACAACTTGGTGGTTATTAACACTGCCACGTTGAGAGTTTATTATCTAAAGATTCTAAACATTGTGATCAACTGGGCATGATTGAGCATCAGGTTTTTCTTAAACCTCATGATCTCCTTTATAATCTTAATTCTTTAGCAAACACTTGTTTTTTCAAGTTGATCACCGAGGAATTTGAGGTCACAGCTCATGGCCCTCCGCTTTATCTGCAAGAAATGTCAATTTCCTTATCATGTTTTCCTCCTAATTCGACCAAATTATACATGTAATTAAGTCACAATCGAGATTGTCAAAATCAGGCAATAAACATCGTACAAGGCATATGCATGTATATTTGGTGTAATAGATAAAAGGGTGAAGTGCTCAAATGAGACATTGAAGTTTACACTTCCAAAAACCATTAGCTATCTATAAAACAATATTTGAGCATTGAACATGCATTTGATTTTTTTACTTATAACTTGGAAGTTGGAAGACTGCTCTTTACTTCACACATACATAACCAATGATTAGTTAAGTCTACTTCTATCAATCAAAACCTAACATCATTCACACATTTTATTTACATTAAAGTTGGTTAATTGAAAAGGAAATTTTGTCGCCACTAAGGTTGGTTGATCGAAAAGAGAGATTATGTTGCCACTAAGGTAAGTGCCTGAAAATGCATAAGAAAGTGTAACTATCAATAGAACAGAAAGAAATTATACCAAAAATTGAAAGAAATAGGGTTTTAAAAAAAGAAAATATATTATTAATTAAACATTTAATTATTGAGAATTCATCAGTAAAATAATCTTATATCAAAAAGAGACATAATTAGGATAAAGTGAGTTAATATTTTAATTATATATGAACTTGCTTGGACTTGATTCAATTTCTGATCTTCAAATCTCTTCAAAGTCCTTCACTAATGACCATTAATTGAATTAATAAATCTGAACCTCAATGTTGAATCTCCTTTATTTTACTATTTTACTAATATATTATTTTACTAATTCTCCTCTATTTTACTATTTTACTTTTTTTTTTTTACTAATTCAATACTTCATCTTCTACTTTGCAACCCTTTCGTTCTTACTACCTTCTTGGCAGTCTACAAAGCACTAATTTGAAGTGATATTTTCTTGAATTGAGGGTTCGTAAAATGAGCCTGATCTGACTTGAATTAATCTAAAATTAATATAATTAGTTTGAATTGGCTGAATTTTGAATCAAATTCGAAATTAAAGGTTGACTTAACCTTATCAAAACTTATTTGATAAAACAACCTGAGTTTGATCTCAATTCAAGTCTGACAAACATCAAAAACAGAACCAGGGACCATTCTTATCCCTACTACAATTTTATTTCTAAAACAATTTAACTGCATCTCTAACAATATTTTTGTATTTGGAAATAGTGAGAGTAATGAAGATAGCTATTGCCTTGAAAAATCTAAAAATATATGATAATGGTAGAAGAATTTGTTCAATAAGATACAAGCTTTAGGTTTTCAAGTCCTTTGGGTTAATAAATTCTTCAAACTTATTGGTCAAAATAATATTATTTTATTAAAATATATTGAAATAATAACATTTTATCTAGAAAACTTTGGATCGTTCTCACTCATCTTATCAAATCAAATTTTACTTAAAATTCACTTACTAATTTTTACTCATATTGGACCATTTTTATTATCTCTATATGCTATTTTCAATTAATTATTGTTCTTCACTACAACAAACAGTACATTTAGCGACGAAAATAAATGTTGCTAAACAATAACAAATCGTTGCAAATACTAATTTGTAATGAAAAAATATCGTCGCCCACATCGTCGCTGAATCTCCGTAGCAAAATAACATCTGCAACGACTTTTTTTAAAATCGTCGCTAAAATGTTTTTTCGACACAACTAATTCGTCGGTAAGAAGTATAACCGACAAGAATAAAGAACGTCATAAAGAGTTTTTTGCGACGTTTATATTTCGTAGCTAAAAGTTTTCTCTACCAAACTATATTCGTAAGTAATTATTTTTAATGACGATTTTATTTTTAGTAGCAGAATAGTTTTAGCTACTAGTTTTTTTGGTCATAATAGTCTACCCATTTCATATTTACTTATTGTCATCGTGTGGAAATCGTTACATTTTCAATAATTTTGCATTGGTCGTATGTATTGTCAACAAGCAGAGCAAAGAAAGTTTTTGGAATATTTTATATTACAGCTTGTGATTATTATCGCTGCTTCTTTGAGAGTTTGATGTCTAAACATTATGATCTACTGGGTAAATTTGAGCATAAGGTTTTTCTTAAACCTCTGGATCTACTTCACACTGTTAATTCTTACTCAAGCACTTGTCTTTTCATGTTGATCATCAATAGATTTAAGATCTAAAATTAAAATTATAATAATAACATGGCAGCTCATGATCCCCTATTGTCATGTATTATCTGCATGAACTGCCAATTTTCAAATCATGTTTTCCTCCTAATTCGATCAAATTATACGTGTAATTAAGTCACAATCAAGGTTATATATAATAACAAGAGCAAGTAAATTATTAATAAAATTGTGTTTTACTATAAGAGAAAACATGTTATTAAAATAAATTTCTTATCTTGAATATACCTTTTTACAACTAATTGAATCTTATACCTTATATCTTCTATTTTTAGAATATCGACCTTCTTCTTAAAAATTCATTTGTACCCAAATTATCTTCTTCTTTGGTGATGGTTTCGCAATTTTCAATTATCATTTTTTGGAGGGACATAACTATCAAATACATAAAAGAATCATTATAAGAAATAGTTCATCCTCTTCATCTTTACAGTCGACAGCTTGGAATTGATCAGGTTCAAGATGAGGTTGGCGATGAAGAATCTGATTGAACCAGTCTCTAACTCCATCTTCTTTGATTCATTCTTTTGATCTATATTAAAAGAGAAACATGTACTCCTTTGGTGAAGCGTACGTGTAACTTTCATTAAATGCAACATTTATGATAATTATAAATCTATGTGACTTTGGACCACAGCATTATATTTTATATCCCTTCACAGGTTTGGTTCATACTTAAGAAATATACCTTTTTCGGATTTTAGGTCTAATTTATCATTATTTACATGTACATGATAATCAAATACAATATTTTAAAAATCATAATGAAAATTAAATAGATAAGATAAGATGTTTAAGATTTAAAAATTTAATCATTATTAAATCATCATTAAACCAGTTTATAGCAAAGATTAAACAAAATTGAAGAATTTAAAATAAGATACTGAAGAAGAAAATTATCCTCAATAATCAAAGAGATTAAAGTTTAATTGAAAAAGAAAACTATTAAATAAAACTTTAATTGAAAAAAAGACTACTAAATAAAACTAACTAATTTATTCTTAGTCGATAAAAATTGGTTGGTAAATTAATAGGTCAGTCAATTTTTAATAATAAAAATCATTAAGGTAAATCAAATCAAAAAGTTGACCGATTTAATATTTTTACAATTAAATTAGTCAAACTAGTTTAATTTTTTAATCTTTGATTAAATATATATATATTAGAGTAGCTAGCAGGTGGACCAAACCATACTTTTTTAAGATTCTTAAAATTAAGAAATATGTTAAGAGAGAAATTCATCAAATAATATGTTGTGGATGACAGTTCAAAATCTTTGGACAAACCAAAGTTTGATAAGATATAGCACCCTACTTCCAATAATATTTTATTCATGCTTTTAGTAGCATCTTGAAAAACTCAGATTAGGGATGGTAACGAGCTTACTCATTTTTTGAAATATTTTTTTAAAATTAAAAATATAAAATAACGTCTTTTTTAATTAGATATGAGCTTGAGCTATCCAGACTCAAGCCTATTCGAAACTTAACTCTTCTATCATTTTGCTTAAAATAGCTGAGCTTCAAATCGGTTTGAGCCTAAGCTTGACTCATTGAAAAACTTGAATCTGGGCTTGCGACCAACCGATTGTCATCTCTAAAAATCATGCAATTGTGTGATATCTAATTATAACATAACTTTTATATAATTCATTAAATTCTTCTTCACAAAATTATAAAACATAATCAGACCTGAGAAATATTTCGTTTTTTGGCTTGATTTTTAATTAGAGACTTATATTACTTAAATATAACAAAAACATCCTCTCATATTTGAGAAAACAGAGTCTTATCTTTTTAGAATAATTATTAATGAAAGTAATCATATATTAATTAAGTTTCAAAACAGCTTTATCCGACTAAATGTAATTACGAATAACTTTACTTCTATGAATGCTTCATCTAAACTTAACTCTTTTATGCTTCCTAAAAGTATAATGTTTATAGAAATCTAATTTTATTATAATTTACGTTCCTAGTAATTCCCTATTATTTAGGAAACTTATAATTTTCTCGCTCATGTGTCATAACATGTAACATCATAATAAAGATGTAATTACTGAAATATTACTTTTAAATAATATTTTAAAAATCGGACCGAAAATTAAATATGTGAAATAAGAGGTTTAAGGTTTAAAAGTCCTAACTAGTATTATATAATCATAAAAACACGGTATACAACAAAAATTGAATTAAATTGAATAACTTTAAATAGGATTAAATTAAGAAGGAGATTATCATTACCTAATGAAGAAATTGAAGTTTAGTTGAAGAAGGAGAGTGCCAAATAAAAATCAACTAGTTTATTATAGTTTATAAAAATTTATTAATTAATTTACGAAAATTTGTCATCCATCAATTTTTAATAATTATAGTTATTAATATAAACTGAATTGAAAAATTAAACGATTTAAATTTTTTAAAATTAAACTAACCGAACCGATTTAATTTCTTTATTATTGCTTATAACACTAGTTGTTTGAGGTGATTGAGAGATAGACAAGTGAGTAACTTGTGAGAAACTTTTATGGATCAAACAATAATATAACCAAACTTGACTCCATGTTGTTTGATGATCTTGATAGTCTTTATTTCCTCTCTTCCTTACTTCTCTGATAGTTTTTTGATGGTTAAGAAACAATGTCTTTGTTTGTTTTAGAAACGTTGTCCTTCTTGCCGAAACATATGAGACATATTTATTATATGTTCCGAAACATATGAGACATATTTATATATGTTTCGGTTGTTTGCTTGAAGGAGAGAAGGAAAGGGTCTTACACTCTTTTGAGCCCAATTCTCTAAGACCTAATAATCATAATCTTGGACTCTTTTCATTAAACTCAAATTTATAAGTTACATGGGCCACTAAAATATCTTACATAACTTTCTTTGCTCTCGTTCCCAGTGCGCTGGGAATGAATTCTTCAAAGGGTTAATACATAAGCAACGGTAATGGACCACAAAACCTAATTATGTGATTATATATATAATTATATATAGTCTTTACCGATAATGAATTCTTCAAACGGTTAAAATATACTTAAGGGCAAATGGACCACATATAACCTACTGTGTGATTATGTTATATATATGATTACCACTTTAAAGTTTTTCAATAATCAAAAGCTCAAACTGACTCTTTCCCAACATGACAAGCTGTGTATCGATTTGGTACTCGGTTCAAACTTCTCTTATTATTTAATGAATTTTAGAAAAATCTCTTAATTTTTAAAATTTTTAAAAGAACTTTCTAGTTTTCAGTTTTTTTAAGAAAATTGTCTTTCTTTTAGGATTTAGTTAAAAAATAATGATAAAATGCATATGATATGAATATTATGCATTAATTAATCAAATGTCATTAATATAATAATTTGACATTTGATTTCAATTAATTAAATTTAACATAAATTAATAATTTATAAATTTATAATGAATTATTATTTAAAGTTAATTTAATTACTTCAATTCGAGGTTACAAAGTAGATTGAATCATCATGTAAGTAACATTTAATTGGTACAATAATGATGTTCATGATATGTATATTTCGTTATTATTTTTTTACTTGAAATTTATTAGAAAGAATTTTTTCAAAAGTTTTAAAGATTAAGAGATTTTTTAAAAATGTATTGAGCTACGAGAAATTTATATCTTTTACTCTTCTACTCTTGAAAATTCACAAGTGAATAATTTTATTTTGAGAAAATGATTAAGTGAGATATATATAAAGATAGAACTTATAATTTATTATCTTAAAATTTTGGATTGAGATATAATGTTTTAATTATATATGAACAAACCAATTTATCTAAATCCGATTAATCGGATCTAATTCCGAATAACTCCGTAATAACTAAAATAATTATCTACGGAAAAACAAGTCAGCAATGTAATCATTCATATTTTCTTGCATTTAAGCTGTAAAATGATTTAGTCTGTATGACAAACAACAGATTTTTGTATTTTTGTATTTAGATATTTATTTATTTTAATTTTATTTAGCTACTCTTTTAGTATATCAGTTTTGCATATCTATTGTTACATTTACATGTGGGTCTACCTGAAATAGCCTCTCTATTCTGTAGGGATAAAGCTGCGTACTATCAGACTTTCCCAGATCTCGTCTTAATTGAGATTCGAACTGAGTGTGATGATGATAGAGGGAGACTAACGAGAATAGCTATTGTCTTGAAAAAAATTAAGAAATATATGATAATCATATACGATTTTGCTGAGTAAGATACAACTCTTTATACTTGAGTGTTTTTGTTAATTAGGCCTTTATTGTTTAGACGATGTTAATTAAACTAAAGAGAACATGTTAAAAAGAGTCTAATGAAACACAAAAATCTTAATATTGTTACATTTATTTTATTTAAGACTATATTTTATTAGTAACAATATGTGAATAATGCTTGACATGAACTATTACTTGTTATTATTGGAGTAAAAAAAATTATAACAGTCTAAAATTTTTTATTTATTAATTTAGTATCAAACCTTTTAAAAATTTTAATTTAGTAATTTAAGTATAAGTTAAAATATTGTATTTACTAATATGATTAATTGATGGACATTATACTATATTTTGAGAATATGGAACTTCAATAAAAATAATTTTTTGACTCACTACAACAAAATATGGAGTTTAATGGCACAAAAAGTGAAGTTTTTAGACGCTTTTTTGCGCCTAAAAAATAATTTTAGACGCTTTATAAAGCGTAAAAAAACAAGTGTCACAAAAACTATTTCTTAGACACATAGATGCGCCGAAAAAACATAAATTTTTTACGCATCTAAACGTTGAAAAAATATAGATTTTTTACGCATCTAAGCATCGAAAATCTAAGCGTCGAAAATCTATTTACATATAGATACGTTGAAAACATACATTTTCGACGATTTTCTTAGACACATCATTGCTATTTTAGACGCTTTGTGTAAACTTTTAGATGCTTTTCTCTATTGATATTTTTCACTTTTAGACAATATTTTACGTCGAAAAACTCCACCATTTTTTAGTAAAAAAATAAGCTTATAATTTGATTTGTCCATCTTTTTTAAGATCATTCACATATTATTATAATAAATTATAATAAATTAATCACATATTTATTATTATAATAAATTTTACAAATTAATCTAAAATATGTGATCAATCACTTATTGTAACTGCCACTTTGACTTGAAGTATCTATGTATTTATTCCATTATTGCCCTTGAGGTTTAAATACATTACTTAGAAGGTCTTCCTTTGCAGAAATTGGGACAAATGCAACATTATTAAGCATGTGTGCTCATTAATCATATGAAAAGAGAAAAATGAATTCAAAGATTTATTTTGTACGTACAAGAAGCGCAACCTTGTACATATTAGACATCTTATGGTATTTACGACTAAGTCAAACAAAAAGAACATGAACTTTGCAGCTACAAATCTCAACTTCAAAAGAGCATCTCTAGTACATTTTCTTACAAGTCAAACCTCACATTCATCGACTGTTCATGTCTGCATTCAGAGTCCAATTATTTTCCTTAATCTGAAAATAAGGCACCTGAAAGATAGAGAGAAGAAAAATAACTTATAACACTACAAATGCAAGTTAATTATATGATTTAATGGAAAATTACAATGTCAAACTTCTAGAATAGCTAAGAAAGAAAAACGTAAATATGGCAAATCCTGTTTTTGATTGTTTTTGAATAGTTAACATAGATCATATTTCGTTGCACAATAACTTTTAGCCATGAAAACATATTCGAAATCTGACTTCTACAGTAGTTGATTCTTCAATATATCCTGCCTTACTCCTAAACTCAAAGTTTACAGCTTATACATGCTAATGTTGACTTATAATGACAAAGTTAAAGTTTCAGCAAGAAAAATGCTGATATAACCTGGAGATCATATAGTAACTTGACATTCTATCCTTGTTGTAGTGCTTATAGAATAAGACCAAAAACACCAAAAGTGAAGCATTCTTAATTTGTTTGAATAGCTATCTAGTTAAGATTTTCTTCTAAGACAACCATGACCTAATGGGGCTGTAGAATCTCTGGCTAGCAACTTGGTTGGCGTGGTAAGGGATGCAATCCTAACGACCGTTATCTCTCCTAGGCTTCAGTCTCGTAGCTATAAGGAAAACTACCATACCACTGAGCTTAGTTACATTCTTGATCAAGTTTTAATGAGTTGATAGAGTTGGACATGTCAACCATCTGGTTGTTGGGTTTCTTAATCATATCAGACCACGGGTCCCATTGACCAAGTCTGGAAAAAATCTAGATTAGAGAGTATAATGCAAATAGGTAAATAGATTGCAAAAGTTCTTCTATTAACATATCCTCTTACCTTTTGTGCAATGAGCAAAAAGCACATCCACTGCTTGAGCTAGATATCTATTGCAAGGAGTCCCTCCTCCTTCCATTAAGACATTCCTCTCAGAGTCATCACCGTTTGACAACATTTGACAGGCTTTCAATACAAATAATGGAGATACTAAAAGTCAAAATGCAAGATAAAACATCTAGAAATTTGGTCCTTAAAGAAACAAATAGAATGACAACACCAACACTCAACTTCAAATTACAAAAACGTAGTCCCATGTTAAAATGAATATAACACAAGGTATGATGTGTGTAAACTTTCTAAATTGCTGCCCCACCGTCTTCTGTGGGAAAGTATAATAAAATTAGTACATATGACTAAGATTAACCATTCACTTGATAAATTCAGATTTTTACGTTCAATGGTTTCTTGACAATAAGAAAGAAACAGTTGGATTTGATGCCACAAGAACTTACATGCATTGCTCCCTACGGGCCAAGTCTCTCCAAACAAGTTATCATATTACTATGCATCCGTCTAAGAGCTTTTCTTCGAATTCTAATGCTTTGATAATCATCCACCTTATTTCCAAGTTCTGATATGCATTGTTCTAGTCAAGAAGTGGCATATAAACACATTTTAAATCAAAAAATAAAAATTGTAAGAACTAAAAAACCATAACAAGAACAATAAAGCACCTGTTGCTTAATATCCTCTAGTTTAGTACAGTAAACCATAAAGGGGCTATTTTTGTCATATGCTATAGGACCATATGGATATACTTTAATTGTAAGAGATGCTACGTATTTCTCCAACTCTTCCTTATGCTCAACTGAATAAACCTATAAATGGAAATATCAGCAACAATTACTACAGATATAAAATTTAGCTTGATTGCATGCCAAGCAATTGTGGAAGCAAACTATGAAGAGAATCCCAATCAGAACTTATATCCCTTTTCATATTTAGGAATTCATAATATGCAGCAATATTTTTTCAGGATGGTTCTATCTTGGAGCAGAGATTTGATAGCTCCTTTTTTTAGTAGAATTTTTTTGAAGCCAGTATAAAGAGCATGCAGAACAAATATACACCTTTAACATTTCTCATAAAAACCAGTCTGAAACAAAAATTGTCAGTTGATAAAAGTTACACTTTGGCAAATTCTACTCAACTCTGCAAAGTTTCATTAACAATAGATAAACCAAGCTTCCTACATTGGAACTTATAAAATAAAGAAACATTAGGGAAAATTCAACATGGACTCCATTTAGGCTAACATGAACATAGCTAGACAAGCTGTTTGAACAATGAAATAGTAGTAACAGAGTATCCTTCATACCTAAAAAGAAGAAACTTGCCTAAAAAAGGACTAAATTGTAAAGAAAATAAACCCTACGCTGATTGTACATATCAACATGGATGAAATAAGAAAAAAAGCACCCTAAATTAGCAGAACTTCAGGTACTTCCACAAGTTCACTACTCTCTCAACCAATAAGGATCATTTTTACGCTAGATCACTCATAGCCTAGTATACATGCCTAGGATTAACAAAATTAGTAGAACGATCAATACTTAAAAATTTGTAAGTTTTGCCCCCAATAATCTTTATATTTTTCCCCCAGTGAATTGTTTTCCTAGCTCTGCCCCCATAACTATATAAGAGAGGTTTGACACAATCATTAAATTAAAATGAAAAGCAAGCATTGAATATAAAGACCATGAACTGACAGTTCCACAACCTACCTTGGCATCAAGCAAATTTTCAAGACTATTGATGCTCTTTGGCAAATTTCCTTGATTAGATGCACCTGAAACACAAAACATGCATGAAAAAACTTAGTTAAGGTTGACATCACTATAGGCCAGAGCCACCTGATTGATAACTTTCTCAAGAAATAGGAAAACCATACAACTATATGTTGCTGAAGCAATAATCTTAGCTTTAAGCAACATAACCACACATAAGAAGTATAAGGTGTAAACACCTAGCTAATCTTAGAATGATGCTCTGTCTAATTTCCTCTCTCCCTACATAAGGTGTAAGCACCATAGATCCAGTGGCCATCAAGGACATGGATTTTTTTTTCTTTTCATGTATAGCAACATTTCAAATGAGCCCCCCAAAAGTAAAAAAGTGTAACTTCAGACATCTTAACGTCCATGTGCTTTGTTGCCATGATACGAAGCATACTAGTACCTTTTCCCACAACTGGAGATGCAGTCATGCCGAATATGCGGGGAAGATTTATATCCTTGTCCTTGTAGAAGACCTAAAAGAATTGTCATGATAGAAAGAATCAGTAGCCTTAGGTTAATGCAAGTTAACATGCACTAGTACCAATAAGAGCTCATATAGCCACCCACTTTCATGATTTGTGCATAAGGATGGTTGCTTCTTGTTTGTGCATGGTGACACTCATCAAATATTAGAAGAGCAATAAAGTCCATCTTGATGAAACTGTGACTTAAATTGCTCAGTAGTACCTGAGGCGTCATGACAAGAACCTGTAAAATTTCAGATCAAAATGAAATTAAAGAACAATCATGAAGTTCAGATATGGTAGTCGTTAGTTCCATTCCAAGAACAAACAATTTCGCAACAGGCTAGAATGGGGAAAAAAAAAAGAAAAGAAAAGCATTCCTCTTTTCTCTTCTGAAACAAAGGAATTTTGTATCTAACAACGTATGGAGTAGATAATTAAATCAACCTAATAGAGTAGTATCTAACAATGCACCGAATTTTGAATTTTTATTCTTTCAAAGTAACCTATGCTTTATCATAGGACAACCTAAACAAGACTAAGGCATGTTGAATTGAATAGCTACCTCATGCTGTTCAATCTCTTTTTCCCAATCACTGTGGCTCTTCAAGTGGTTGGATCTTCCACAATATACCCCAACCTTGAAATCAGTAGATTCTTCAATGACTTTAGCTTGCTACAAAAGTAATTCCATTTTATTCAATATCATAGCCAATAAAGAGGTCAAGTTTGGGAATTAACACTTAAATTTCGTCAAAATCTATCAGAAAACATTACTATTGATCACCATGCAACTCTCAAACCAACAACTCTGTACTCCTTTTTTTAAATTTAAATTTACGAATATGGTAAAGAAAGATCAGAAGACCCAAAATTGATGGTTGCAAAGCACGTTATCAGACCTAAGCAGGTAAGATCAAACTGCCCTGCAAATCATCCAAAATTAAGTGATTCCATAAGAAAAAGAAACCTTACCTGATGAACTAGAGCATTTGTAGGTGCAAGAAAGACGCATGCCCTCCGCTGTGGTATCCTTATCAAGTGACCCAATTCGTATATAAGAAGCACGGCAATGTGAGTTTTGCCACAGCCTGTCTCTAAATACACGATTATGTTCTCTTCTAATGCTTTCTTGCATAGATCCAACTGATACCTAAGGTACAAATAAAATCAGCCAAGTCTGCACATAAAAACGTCATAACCTTTTACATCTCTGCCAAGTGCAGCAATACATACGCAACTATCAAGCCAATACAACTCCCGCCACGTGCTGGTGAAGCAAATTTTAAATTTTCGGCAACTGAACCAAGAAAAGTTTGCATCTTTCCCTTCGGTTTTCACCCCCACCAACATTGAGTTGCATAGCTCCAGTCATGCATAAAGTAAATATAATAACAAGAACCATGATCAAGAAATTCATCGAATGATTGTTTAGTCTAGTTCACGTGCCTCTCATCAACCAACCCAGGAATTCAACAATGCCATCCAAACCAAGAAAACAACCAAACCCATTAAAGGGAAAAAGGAAGAACTTACTTTCTAGCAATTTTTCTTGGATCCTTCCCGCTACTCTGAACTTCAAGTCCGGATGGTTCTCCATCATCGGTGATCGAAGGGGAAGCAGTGGAACTAGTATTAGTGTCAACGGCAGAAACTACAATACCCTCGAAGCTGGCCTCACCGTCCGGCATAGCTCACTGTCTGAACCAGCCGGTAAATTCCCGGTGCTTGCTTTTCTTCAAAGGTTGTAACGCTATTGTTAAAGATTCGTCCTTTATGGTCACCATCCCATAGTTACAGATACACAAACAGAATCAAAGGACAGAAACGGGGAAATATCTTACGCAGAATAATCTTACACTTGAGTGCTGAAAAGGAAAAGAATCTATGCAATGGAAGCCTTTAAGGCACTTCCACTGGGCAATCAAAGGAGGGAGTTTGGTCTTGGTCATACTTTTTTCTAGTTTAAAGTAAACAACACGGGAACCAAGTCAAGCCGAGTCAATGAAAAATGCTGAAATTTCAATGCTTTTTTTTTCCCTTAAAAGTTGGAGTCCTCTATATATAAAAATAATTATACTTTTAAACTTAAAATTTTAAAAATATTTAAATTAAAAACTTTCTAATTCTACACATTTTTATTTCCTAATTAATCTCTAGTCATAGGTAACATTTATTTCAAATTTCTTAAGTCTGGCACATGTCATCATGCACATGTCAATCTTCACTCCACCGAGCCATCAAAGTTCGTGTCTTTGGTGGTTTTATTGATATGTGGGTTGCCTGAAATTGGAAGTGTTAGTAGAAAGATGAAATCTTTAATGGATTGAAGTTCCATATGATGAGGCTGTTTGGAGGCATTTTGGTCTTGGGAAAGAGAAGTGAAAATAGCGCAAGCAGAACAGCTAATAACGTCTAATGCTGATGAGCTATTAGAGTTTCCAGCTTCCAAAGATCTCAAAGGTGTTTACTTTTTCTGGTGTAAAGTGTATGAAATCTGACCTGTTTCCTTCTTGGTTTAGATGGAGTTAGTTAACCAACATCTAAATATGAGACTGCTAACAGCACTCACTGATGTGATCTTCATAGTTATTCAATTGAAGCACAAAGTGCATTACCTCTTTAACCTGCCTTTCCATGAAAAGGTTGAAATCTCTGAGTTGAGTAAATGTAGTCAGTCCTGAGGTTTTCTTGGAAAGGTTGTTTGGAGTTTAGAATAATGAGGATTTTGATTTTGGTCAAGTAGAACTCGGACTAGAGATCCAATTTCCTTTTTCAAATTGTGTAGTCAGTGTTGCTACTGCAATTTTAAGCCTTTTTTTTTTCCCCTCAGGTTTGAATCTTGGTTAGATGATAAAAGTGCTGTTTGAGCATTTTAATTTGTCCAATGATTAGCACTACGAATGCCCTTTAGTGTTAAAAGAGAACGACCTTTAACTTCAAAAGTAATCTTAGACATGCATCTTTAGACAGGTTAGTACTGAACCTTCCCGTAAATTTCTTCATCCCTGCAAAAATTACTGAACAGTTATTCTGGGAAGTCATAACCCTTGTCACAGTACTAGATAAACTTTTTCCAGGTCCATGGTACTGAAAGGAGGACCTGAAAAAGAGACACGAATCAGTTTATCTTTCTGCCATAAACTTCTGCTAAAAGTGCAAAAACTTATATAGACCAATACATTACAGAGAAACCTTTTTGGTGACTTTCAAACAACAATATCCAATACAAACAACCACTCTTAGTATCTGGCTACTCGTTATGTCCCATGACTTTTCATTAATCTGTAGTTTGGCAGTACTGATCTGGCTTCATCAGTTTGCTATATTTCTGTGACTTTGACCCTGCTAAAAGCTTGACTGCCTCTTCCATTGATGGCCGTTCGGATGGTCTACTTCTTGTGCAACAGATAGCAACTTGGACGACTATTCTCATCTCTTCTTTAATGGAACTACTAGAGCCAGCTTCATTGTCAGAAAATACTTCTCTTAGGATCAAGTCTAGGGGTTTGCGTTGCATGGTCTCTCCTGCATTTGTAAGTCTGCCATCGGTCAAGATTTCCAGGATAAGCTCTCCAAATCTGTATATATCCGCATAGAGCTCCTCTTTCATTGGAGTGTTGAATTCATCTGATCAAGCATTAAATAAAAGTTGAGGTTGAGAATGACCCAGTGACTTGTATTTCTAAGAATAGTTGCTTTCAAACAGTAAATCAGTTTTCCTAGTCTTGTTGGTACAAATGCGGAATATACTCTTGAGAATACTCAAGACAAGTAGCAACTTTCTGCTTGGACTTTTAGTAAGGGAATTATTACAGGCTGCAGGCTTACTTTCAACTTTTAACTTCTTGTGAAAAGTTATCTTTGTCTGATATGTGGTAGCAAGTAAAGCTTACACAACCTAAACATGGAAAAGATTATACTAAAGAAGATATAGCAAGTTACAATTTACCTGCTTTTCTAGGTGAAACTGTTTCAGAAGATGAGCCTTTAGCTATTCCTGTCAGGTATTTGAAGCCAAATTCAGTCAAATGGGGTTCCATGTTTTCATCAATCAGTGTGTTGCTTGACTTCAGATCTCCATGAGGAATTGTTGGGTGACATTCATGATGAAGGAAGCAAAGTCCCCTAGCTATGCCAACTACAAGCTTGTAATTGGCCAACCAATCCCTCTTCATACTGGTTTTCTCAGCTAAGTTTCCATTCGATGAGTAATCGTACAAGAGATAACCCATGTGCTTGTTGTGGCAAAATCCTAACAATCTTATCAAATTCTTGTGCCTTGCATTGCCAATCTGCGTTATGAATTCTGTGACTTTCTTCATTTCCTTTGTTTCAAGTTCAATCTTTTTCACTGAAACTGTTATTCCTGTGGGTAGAACTGCTTTGCCAGCAGAAGCTGATGGTGGAAAGACTGCTGCCATTGATTCTGTAGAACTTAAGCTTTTAAGAATATCATTTGCTGTGAATCTTGGGAGTCCACTGAAGGAGATCATGTTCCATTGCCCTTTGCTTCCTCTTCTGAAATAGAATATACCCAGAGCTGATGCTACAACGAAAACAATCACCCCTGAACACAGTAGCAGAATCCAAGTAAGCTTCCCTATGCCTCTACCTCCAAATATGGCCATTAACGCCGGACAAGGCTGCAGAGGAGCCCCACATAAGTTCAGATTTCCTTTATATGCACTGCTACCCATCGATTTAAACAAGTTGTTGGAGGGAATAGAACCAGAGATGCTGTTAAAGGACACATTAAGAACTGTCAATCTCGAAGAATCACCAAATTTTGGTGGTAATGAGCCAGTGAAGTTGTTATGTGACAAGTCCAACACACTCAACTCTGGAATGCCTGCAAGATCCTCTGGTATGTTACCAGTGAACCGATTATTAGCTAAATCCACCTTCGTAAGACTCGTGCACTTTGAAATACTTTTTGGAAGATCTCCCTCTAGATGATTCATACGTAACTCAATAACCATGACTGAATTGCATGATCCAGTTGCAGGAAAATTGCCAGAGATATTGCAGTCTGAGGCTGAGAAATTTTGGAGGAGTGGCAAAGACCATACTTGCTCTGGGATAACACCTCCAAGTCCTGGATTGTTGGAGACGTTGAAGTACTGAAGACTGGAAGCCCGAGACAAATCTGAGGGAATTCTACCTGTGAATTTATTGTTGGAGAGGTCAAGATAAGTGATGGCAGGAAGATTGCTGAATTTCAGAGGGATATCTCCAGAAAAAGAATTGTCTTCTATTCGAAGACGAACAAGTGAAGAACAATTCGAAATAGACGGTGAAAGGCTGCCCGCGAAGCTGTTAGAGAAGAGCATAAGCTTGTACAACACACCTCCAGCACAAATATCGGGTGGAATGCTTCCAATGAGATTATTGGTGGAAGCATCTAACCATTTGAGCTTTGAGTTCCTTCCTAAATCCTCTGGAAGTGAACCAGAGAAGAAGTTGTTCCATATGAGGAGAGTTTCCAAAGCTGGAAGACTTGCAATGCCTGGTGGGACAGTGCCATTCATTTCATTGTACATCAAACTCAACAGTCTCAGATTTTTTAACTCCGCAAAGCTTTCAGGTATTGGCCCAGTAAGTTGATTGTCAGAAAGATCCAAGCTTGTAAGAGGCAAGATTCTGCCCAACTCATCTGGGATTAATCTACTGAGTTGGTTTCGGAAGAGAAATAGTGACTGGAGCCTGGTAAGATTGGAGAGCTGTTTGGGGATTGTACCGGAGATATTTGCACCCGCCATGTCCAGGTACTCGAGCTCACTCATGTTGCCCAATTGCCATGGAATAGTTCCCTGGTAAGAATTATATCCAATCTCCATGTGGGTGACCGTCTTGAGCTTGCCAAGTTCGGGTGGTATGTTACCACTGAGTAAGTTTCCAGCCAAGTGAACAAATTCCAGGCTTTTGAAAGATCCATAAGCTGATGGAATTGGTCCACTGAAGTAACTCCCAGCTAGATTGAGAACTTTTAGATACTCGAGCTTAGAAACATCAACTGGCAGTGGACCTGAAAAGCTGTTGCTGAAAGCATCAAGCAGCACCAGGTTTTGAAGACCAGAGACTCCACCTGGGAAATGTCCGGAAAAGCTGTTTCTGCTGATATCTAATCTCCTGAGGTTAGAAAGATTGAAAATTTGTTCCGGAAGTTGACCGGAGAATGAGTTGTAACTAAGGTTGAGATAAACAAGTTCTGTGAATACATTGAACTGCTTCCCTGATAATATCCCACCAAGGTTCTTTAAAGATAGGTCCAAAGCTATAACCACTGTGGAGTCCTTGTTGCACTTGATACCTGACCAAGAACACGCATGGACTTCCACTGACGATTTCATTCCAGGAGGCAGTAACCAGTCCCCCAAGTTATCATCATCATCTACAAGCTCGGATTTTAAGCTCAAAAGAGCATTTGAGTAGGGATCAAAGGCCAAAACCAGGGTGAAAAATGTAAAGGCCAAGCAAGCAATGAAGCAAAAGCAACGGAAAATCTCCATTGGAACTCGCAGTGAAGAAGGGACAAAGACAACGATAACGCTCTCAAGAGATGACACAATATGGCTTCTAAATACTACAAGGTTTTTGCTTTTTCTTTTACGTGTGTGTTTCTACTTTCTTGGGATGCGGAGAGCATGGGGACTAGAGAAAAGTTGTGCATAAAAGAAGGTAACGACGTCTCAGGACGAGTGTTAGATATGAGAATATTATTAGATTGCTTTAGAGGCAGGAAGGGCCTTTAGGTCTTGGCTTTATTTCTCAGTGTTGGCCACTAACAAATATGTCTTTCTGTCTGTTGCTTTCTGTTCCCATTATCCACAGGGGTCGGTAATTTAGCATTGTGGAAACGGTTCTTAAAGTTTCAGACTAAAAGTTCTGGTCTTTCTCTTCTCATACTCGGTTACAGTCCAAAAATGTATCAGCAGCTTTCTGATCTCAAATGGGTATTAAACAATTCAAGACAGGAACTTTACTGTCATCACCATCTTCTTTCCTTAAATTCCAAATATCTCAGCTATGAAAGTTATTCTACTTCAGGTTATGAAAGTTCTTACTCTCATAAGCCATTAACATGGAGCAGATCCTTGTTGGGATTGATCGAGTCCTTGACATGAAATGACAGTAACAGGTGCAGAGTAAAGACAAACAGCTTGTGAAAAAAGCAACAATCTTTTTTCCTGATTTTATGATCGAGTAACTCCATAGCCAACATTCTTTCAAGGTCCAAATGGGAATCTAATGATGGACATTAACATCTCCTAGACAAGTTAAACAAAAAGTTAGTAAAATCACCATCAGTGATAGTTCAGGAAACTCTATATTCATTTTACATCAAATCTTGAGCAGGACCTTGACATGAAGTAAAATGGCAGTCTGCAGTAAACGCATCCGTCAAACATAGCCTTAAGCATTTAAGTGAGAGAGACACAAAAAAAATGGAGGGTTGTTAATGGCTTTATCTGTATTTTTGGATATGGGAAAAAGGTGAAGCTGATACTGTAAAAATTTAGAGTACCTTCATTATCACTTCACGGCAGAGTCCATCTGCAACCAACTTACATAGATACAAACATACATACATACACTTTCAGAGTGAGTCTCGTGATCATATAAGTCACGGTGTAGGTGTGTTTGTTATTATTGCATCTCATTTAATGGGCTATAATCAAAACCTGAGCTCAAAGCAGCCGGAATCTCTACTTCTGCAGCCAAGTAAATGCCATTCATTTGTATCATTCAAGCTTTCTTTTCCCTTTTCTTTGTTTTGTAATTTGCATGAAACTATGTAGTTAATTTAATTAATAAAATATATTAAATAATTAACTTAATTCAATTTGATAAAAGATATCATTTTTATCTCCATTCGATATCTTTTAAATATTTTTATTCAAATTTAAGATAAAATTAATTGAACTCGGTGCAAAAAATAGCACATTGGTAAAATTTTGATAGAAAAACAGTACGTGGGCAACACTTTCTTTAAAAAGTTTTAATTGAAATAAGCAAAAAAAGGAAGGAAGAAAGCGAGTCGGTATACTAATTTCTCATCCTTAAATAAGTCAATTTAATTAATAAAATATATTAAATAATTACCTTAATTCAATTTGATAAAACATATCATTTTTATCTTCATTCGATATCTTTTAAATATTTTTATTCAAACTTAAGATAAAATTAATTGAACTTTGTGCAAAAAATAGCACATTAGTAAAATTTCGATAGAAAAAACAGCACATGGGCAACATTTTCTTAAAAAAAGTTTTGATTGAACTAAGCCAAAAGGTTGAAAGAAAAAAGCGAGTCGGTATACTAATTTTCCATTCTTAAATCAGTCATTTCTGTAGGTTATTGTCCCAATCAATGGCGGAGCTACAAAGGGACAAGCTCCCGCGTCAGCCCCGGCTTGTCCCTGGTGGTCGCTCGATGTTGGTTATTTGAAGAGCTTGTAGGAGGTGGCCGGCAATGAGGCAACACTGAAGGAAGAGGGACGCGGTCACGCGATGCTAAAGGAAGAGAAAGGGACACAGGCGATGACGAGTGATGAGTGATGACTGAAGGAAGAGATAGGGATGCAAGCTACCGTATGTTGTTCTCATACAGCAAAGCTCAGTATAAGAAACGAAATAAGCCCCAACTTTAGGAATGTCCTGGCTCCGCCACTGGTCCCAATCAGTGGCGGTAGCTCGGGGTGGCAAGGGGGGCTACCGCCGCCCTTAATTAAAAAGAAATGATTATTTGGAAAGTTGATTTAAAAAAATGACTAAGCTTGGCCCCCCTTAAAAATTCAAAAATTAATCGACTTTTGATTCACTCTCTTTTAAAAATTAGTCGAGCTTGTTCCAATAAAAAAAGATACAATAAAAACATTGTAAGAGTGAAATCTTAATATAATTTGAACATATTCTTTTGTCTCTTTGGGTCATTGGTCGCCTGTCGAAAGTTTCAGGCAATGTTTTAAAAACCGGACCGGAGATTGAACCGGTCGAAAGAAAGGTTTAAGGTTTAGAGGTTCAACCGGTAGTGAACCGCTATAAAACCGGAATATAATAAATAAAATGAAAATTTTATAAGAATAAATAAAAATAAAATATTTTATTGAAATAAAAAATACACCAATGTTTAT
>JANIIA010000003.1:51333298-51346599 GCA_027478495.1 Erythroxylum alaternifolium | reverse complement strand
GCTTTGATAGTAAAACGGCGTCATTTCAACTAAAATTAGATGGCAAAACTTCTGCCTCTCTTCTCTGTTGCGCAATCCTAAATACTCTGTAACCTAAAATCTCCAAAATCCCCCAAAGTTGGTGCTTCTTCTATCATGTGTTGGTGACGCTTCTTCTATCTTTGTGATTTCTTCGCTAAATAAAAACTGAAGAAGTAGTCGCCAGACTTTCTATGGCGTCGACTAGGTTATGATTGATCCTCTCTCTCTCTCTCTATTCTTCTTTCCACTCTAATAGAGTAATTGAATGCATGATGGTCAACTTGCATTTTATCTGGGTGTTTAATGAAAAATATAATTTTTATTTGGCTTGTTCTATGCTCTAATATTTAATATTTGGTTCAACTTGCATTTTATTCGGTAAATACTGAATGCATTTTACTTAGTAATTACTGAAAAATATGATTTTTATTTTAGTAATTATTGAATGCATTCTATTTTATTTGTCTCAAATTTTTTACTATAGTTTCTTATTTGTATATTGTAAAGTATTGTTAAAAAAATTCAGAAAATTTATAAAAGTATGTTTACGATGCATTTCCATCATTTCAGTTCGTACTATCCTTGCATAAGAAAATATGAGTGTATTATTACGATGCGATCATACTAACCTATTTCAACCAAGGGGAGTTAATTCGAGTGGTAAACACGATTTTGCTTAAACAGTCTCGAGTTCAAGCCCTAATGTATACAGAAATTTCTATTGGGAGACCTACCTACTAAAATCAGGTACACGATGTAGGTCAAATCCGAATGTTGTCGGGGAAAAAAACTCTTGTGAATTGGATGGGCAACCCAAAAAACACTAACCTATTTATATGACGTTAGTTGTTACTTGTTGCTTCTTTTTAAGTAACTCGATCGGGACATCGACTAGAGAGTCGAATCGTATTTTAAGAATAAACCTATTAATGGGTCACGAAACTCTGATGGATCAAAGATCGGCCCAATCGCATTTCTGACCTCCCTGGTTGATCCATCAGGACTGTGCGGCAATTTTGTTCAAACTTCAAAGTTTCAACCATCTGAAAGCTAAACTGGTTAAATCCCAATTGCAGAATTCGGGTGATAGTGTTCCTTACAGTGATTCTTATCTATCTGGTGACCCAAATTCGGGTATGTGATTACTAGGGTATCTTCTCTTACCTTCCTCTGTACACTAGCTGTTTGCTAAAATGCCAGAACGAGTTTCTTTTTCTTTTTTGTTTCTCTATGGGTGCTATGTTGTGCAGTTTGATATAATGGGAAAGTTTTATTCGTTTCTGAAAGGGCAGGAGAAAGAAAATTTTGGTGTCTTTGTATTGGACTGAGAGTTTGAGGATGAGTGTTGGCGGTCTGATGAGCATTTTAGATGTGGCGGTGACTCAAGGAGTAGCAGAGGCAAGGGCGAGGATATTTACGCACGTACTTTACCCAACGGGCCAAAAATGCCCACTCTGTAATCTAAAGCCTCTCGCTTATTCGTTCTTCAGAGTCCTGAATGGTCTCGGCACCTGTAATCACTTAATCCCCAGTAAGTTTCCTTCTTATTATTCTACTCACTGTCATTTTTCATTTCATGCAAAAGCATTGAACCAACCTATAGAAGTCGAACCCAGAAATTACAATGAATTCAGTAGTCACAATGAGATGGCAAGCGGCAATGAATCTGAGCCTCCAATATCAGACAACATCTTCAAGTCGGGCTCCAAAATGGGTACTTACAAGCTTGGTGATTCGACATTTTATTCGCTTATTGAAAAGTATGCAAATTTGAGTGATTTTAAGTCGCTGGAGAAGGTTTTGCATCGTATGAGGCTTGAGGAAAGAGTTTTCTTGGAAAGGAGTTTTATAGTTATGTTTAAGGCTTATGGGAAGGCACATTTGCCTGAGAAAGCCATTGAGTTGTTTGATCAAATGTCTACACTGTTTCAATGTAGGCGTACTGTAAAATCATTTAATTCCGTGCTCAATGTTATTATAAAAGAGGGATTATATCATCGTGCTTTGGAGTTTTCTAATCACGTCGCAAATGAGAAGCATATAAATATATCACCCAATGTACTTACATTTAATCTGATTATTAAGGCAAAGTGTAAGTTGGGATTAGTTGATGATGCAATTGAGATATTAAGAGAGATGCCGGTTAGGAAATGTGTCCCTGATGTTTACACGTACTGCACCGTGATAGATGGACTGTGCAAGGAAGGTAGGATAGATGAGGCAATTTCTCTGTTAGACGAGATGCAGATTGACGGATGTTTTCCTAGTACTATTACTTACAATATTTTGATCTGTGGCTTGTGCAGAAAGGGTGATTTATCACGAGCAGTGAAGCTTGTCGATAACATGTTTCTCAAAGGTTGTGCTCCTAATGAAGTTACATACAACACACTTATCCATGGTTTGTGTCTGAAAGGGAGGTTAGAGAAGGCAGTTAGTCTTTTGGATAGGATGGTGCTGAGTAAATGTGTGCCTAATGAGGTCACTTATGGGACAATTATTAATGGACTTGTCAAGGAGGGAAGAGCTATGGATGGGGTTCGCATATTAGTTTTGATGGAGGAAAGAGGATATCAGGTAAATGTGCGTGTTTATTCAGCATTGCTTAGTGGGTTGTTTAAGGAAGGGAAGCCTGAAGAGGCAATGAAATTGTTCAAGAAAATGAATGACAATGGTAGCCAACTTAATACTGTTGTATATAGTGTGCTTGTAGATGGTTTATGTCGGGAGCAAAAGCCTGATGAAGCAGCCAAGATTCTTCATGAGATGGTCATCAAGGGTTGCAGGCCAAATGCATTCACTTACAGCTCCTTGATGAAGGGATTCTTTGACAATGGTGATAGTCATAAAGCCATTGAGCTGTGGGAAGACATGAAAAAGAATAATTGTATTCAAAATGCGGTTTGTTACAGTGTACTCATTTGTGGGTTTTCCAAGAATGGAAAGTTCAGGGAGGCTATGATGGTTTGGACACAAATGTTGCAGAGGGGATGTAAGCCTGATGTTGTGACGTACAGTTCAATGCTTCATGGTCTTTGTAATGCTGGCTTATTGGAAGAGGCTCTGAAACTTTATCATGAGATGCTTTATCAGGAACCTAATTCTCAGCCAGACATTGTCACATATAACATTCTTCTTAATTCTTTGTGCAAGCAAAATTGTATATCTCGTGCTATTGATCTTTTGAATGCTATGCTGGATCGGGGATGTGATCCTGACTTGGTTACGTGTAACATATTCTTGACAGCAGTAAGAGAGAAATTAGATCCACCTCAAGATGGTAGAGAGTTCTTAGATGAGCTTGTGGTTCGCCTATTTAAGCGACAAAGAGTTTCAGGTGCTTCTGAAATTATGCAAGTGATGTTACAAAAACTGTTACCACCCAAGGCATCTACTTGGACAGGAATTGTTCAACAGCTCTGCAAAACTAATAGGATACATGCAGCCATTGAGAGGTGTTGGAGGAACCTATATGCTGATTTTTAGGTGAACTTAGTAGCTGAACTTACCAGTTCAAAAGATTTACTTTGAAGCAGATTATCTTTCACCATGTTTATGTAAAGAGCTTGGAGCTGTTCTTGGATGATTCTTTGATGATCCATTTTTGCATGGTTGGTCATGCAATCTGTCCTTGTATCACGTTGACCATTATGTACTTCTTCTTCATCACCATGGTTCACTCATCCATGGCCAACAAGGAGCATAAACGTGTCACAACAAGATCTGGAGGCAATTTGTAGGAAGAGAACATGGGATTGGTTGCTACAAAGAGAAATGAAATGGGTGATCTTTCAAAGGATGAAGAAGTTCACTTTAGTACGTAAATTCAAAAGAAGAGTTCGGTTCAGACATTGCAGATATCCATTGCAATGGCAAGAAGGGATCTTTAATGCTGGTGCACATGAAGTTTCTAGCGGTCCTAATCCCATCTCAAATAGGTAAATAAAACATGGGTTGTAGTTCATATTCAGCTCATTAATCATTCTTCTTCCTAAATCTCTTTCTAATCTTTTTTGTGGTATGTGTTTGTTCCTGCTATATAGTATATACATTTAGGTCTTGCTTTAGTACTGTTACAGCAATGTGAAATCACTACAGTTTATTCTTTTTCTTATTATTATTGTTTCCCAAAGATAACAATTGTACCAATCATTGAACCGTGAGAGGATGAATATGATGATAATTATATTTTTCAGGGGTTTTTCTTTTCATGATTATGTTTCACTTCTTCAGTTACTTCCCCTAATTATTACTGCCCATTACCCTCCAACATGATGTCTCTTTTTTTTGAAAGATTACATGATGTCTCTTCTTATGCTTTGCTTTCTTAAATTTCTTTGCTCTTAATATATACTATCACAGACATACACTAAAAGAAATGTTATTTTATGTAGATAGATTCGGTCCAAATTTTGGTATTGGTAACCTTTCTTGATCGAAAGATCAACATAACATATTGTGGAAGGAGGGTTTTTTTTTCATATGTTCATCTTATAGTTTTATTAGATAGCTCAAGTTAATCTCTAGATAGTTAGAGTTTTGATAAATAGTGCTAGATTATAAAATCTTGTCGATTTCTATTTATAATTGTCAGTTCATTAAGATTTAGAGGAGTTTGATGATTTTTTTTAATGAATTATGAGATTTTTGATTTTAAAGTGTGAAGCTTTCTATTTTATAAAAATGATTCTTAAACCAGAAGTAAATAATCATAGACCCTTATCCTTGGAAATTTGATAAGAGGATAAGAAAATTAATCTTTATTTTCAATAGTAACTGCTGAATGATTGACTGCAACTTAATAAGTCCATTGTTCAATAGGATTATGGAAGTGGGTTTGTGCATGACTAGTCTTTACAGGAGTACCTCCAAATTTCTTGAGAAGGAAAAAATGCATTTCCATAAAGATAGTTGACACAATAGGAGTGACATCCTTAGAAGAGTTTTTGGTTCTGACGAAACTCTATTATGAAATTTTAATTTGGTGTCTATGGTGAACTTAAAATGCCATCTTTGGACCTCAATGGACAGATGTAGTAATCCTGGTTTGGCAGGAAGTTGTTGAGGCAATATCCACAGTATAATTTACACGTGAAAAGATTTCTGAAACAATGAATGCTGACCTTTGTCTTGTTTTCTGGCAGGCTGGATATGATTATCATGAGGAGACGTTTGAGAAGATATTTAGACACATATATGCCTGCTTTGGTTCATCTGCTCCTTTCACTGTATTTCTAGATTC
Source organism: Erythroxylum alaternifolium (assembly GCA_027478495.1). Taxonomy (NCBI): domain Eukaryota; kingdom Viridiplantae; phylum Streptophyta; class Magnoliopsida; order Malpighiales; family Erythroxylaceae; genus Erythroxylum; species Erythroxylum alaternifolium. The sequence continues at coordinate 51,341,336 of JANIIA010000003.1, read as the reverse complement.
TCAACCTTTCTTAAGATGGGCCGTGAACAGAATCTTCTCTTTGGGATAGTCGTTATCAGGATGTTAGCCTACCCGCCTTGGGTTTGATCCAGGTAACTAGACATTATTCTCTCCAGAAAGATCATTAGGATCAAGGTTTTAAATCACCGCATTTCTCGCAATTGAACCTGCATCATCTGTAATTTTTGCAATCACTTGCTGCAAACGCAATGTAATCCACAGTTGCAGTTTAAAGCGTTAAGGGCTTTAGTTCTCTTTATGGGATTCTACAATTCAAATCTAGTGGTTAACTTGTAACTTTCATTTTTGGTCTTTGTTGTGTTGTTTTGAGATGCATACTAAGTGGACAACAAATTGCAGTAACATACGACTGCATGTAATTTGTCATTTGGACCTCATAGTTGCGTACCCTTATTTAATAATACAGGGGTCAGAATGGGACTTATGGTGTATCCTGTGGTCTTGAAGGTGTGGTGAAACCAATCCAAGGATATATGAGATTGCCCTCTAGAAAGCTGGAAATATATCACCAGAAGAAACTCTACCCATTGGGGATAGCATGCCTAAAGACTAGCTGCCAGCCAAGAGTGTGGGTATGCATGCATTATTACTGGACAGGTTCAAGACTCCTGATTTTGAGGAGTGGAGGAAGTCTGGTGCACTTGTGCTTCCTGACGTGCTGGCAGTGCAAGAATTGCTGTCTTTAGGACAATTGGTGTGCTGAGGAGGGGCATATTCTTATCCAAAGCTACCTATTAAATGTATATTTTTCACTCCCTCTCCTCCCACCTCAAAATCATTTGATACAAAATACTCGAAAGGGTCTGACTTCTGTGCATGGAAATAAGCAATCATTATGTGACATTATTGGTTGTTGCTAAACCTTCTGGGATTTGAGAGGGAGAGTCAACAATGAGATGTTCTGTAATGGCTATATTCATGAAGGCCAATAACTCCTTCTGTTGTTTCAAGTATCTTATATGGAATGGAAGAATGGTATAGTTTGATCAACTTCTTCTATTCATCACATAACTTTCTGATAATGAAATTTTAAAGAGCTTGGAAGAATCAATCAAGTGTGCTTTCTGAAAATTGGATGTCCTCTACAGCTCCCAACTATTATATTATCAGCTTTGCTTGTTTGATTAGATAAAAACTTTTACTTAAACCTTTAAATCCCATTGAGTTCTTGGTTCAAAAGCTCAAAACTTCATGTTGATCGGATCAAAAACTTCACTATTCGTAGGGGCATCTACCAACCACTTTTCCGTTATTTTGTCTTTCAAAATCGATATCTTGCTATGCAAATTGTTTCAAGTCTATGGCATTAATTTACAGAAAGCTCTCTTCTTGTAAAGCTGTATCAAAAAACCAAATATATATCACTTATTGAAGATTAGATATTACTGTTCCATTACTCGAGCACTTGGAATTGAATCCAGGATCTCATGTTAGTTAGCATTCTGGCAACACTTAGATTGATTCTCCCTTCTTGTATCCGTGTTTTGGTCCCTATAATATCTTGAGCTAGTTTACAGTGGTGTGTTCAGGTTCAAGAATCTGAGGCCAGCAGGAATTGTTTTGAAGCTCTAACTGCCTCAGGAGCCATTTTAAGACAAGTTCAAGATGGAGAACCAAATAAAAAAATCCTCTTTAGGACATTGCCAACATAAATGAGATTTAAATTCCGTGGATACGGTGTGGTGGGCTTCTACGGTTTGTTGACTTAAAACATGAGTCTTTTCAATCCAAGAATTATAAGAGCGAAGATGCTATTTTCATCTTTGACAGATTTTAGAGTGTGCGTATTTGAAGCTCTTAAAGGTTGGACTTTGGGAGGCTGAGGTGAATTACATGGGATTTAACCGAATAGTAAAGTTTTTTATCCGAGCAATATCAAGTTTTGATCTTTTGAACCAAGAACATGGGTTTTAAGTAGAAGGTGTTATCTAATCAAACAAGCAAACCAGATAATATAATAGTTGGGAGCTATAGAATACATCCAATTTTCAGAAAGCACACTGACTGATTCTTCCAAGCTCTTCAAAATTTCAATACCTGAAAGTTATGTGGTGAGTAGAAGAAATTGATCAAAGTATACCATTCTTCCATTCCATATAGGACACTTGAAACAGCAGAAGAAAGGAATTATTGGCCTTTACGAATATAGCTATTACAGAGCATCTCGTTGTTAAGTCTCCCTCTCAAAATCCCAGAAAAGGTTTTTGCAACAACCACTAATGTCATATAAAGATTGTTTTGTTTCTCTGCACGAAATTCAGACCCTTTTGAGAATCTGTATCAAATAATTTTGAGTTGAGAGGAGAGGGAGTGAAAAATATACATTTAACAGGTAGCTTTGGATAAGAATATGCCCATTCTCAGCACAACAATTGTCCTGAAGAAAGCAATTCTTGTACTGTCACCAAGTCAGGAAGCACAAGGGCACCAGACTTCCTCCAGTCCTCAGCATCAGGAGTCTTGAACCTGTCCAGTAATAATGCATGCATACCCACGCTCTTCGCTGGCAAGTAGTCTTTACGCATACTATCTCCAATGTGTAGAGTTTCTTCTGGCGCTATATTTCCAGCTTTCTCAAGTGCAATCTCATATATCCTTGGATTTGGTTTCTCCACACCCTCAAGACCCGAGAATACACCAAAATCCCACTCTGATCCCTGTTTTATCAAATTAGGGAACGCAACTATGAGGTCCAGATAACAAATTACATGCGGTATTATGTTATAGCAATTTGTTGTCCACTTAGTATGCATCTCAAAACAACACAACAAAGACAAAATGAAGTTATAAGTTAACGATTAGATTTGAACTGTAGAACCTCATAAATAGAGAACTGAAGTCCTAATCAAGGTTTTAAACTGCAACTGTTGATTACATTGTGAATTACATTGCCGTTGCAGCAAGTGATTGCAAAAATCACAGATGATGCGGGTGCAATTGTGAGAAATGAGGTGATTTAAAACCTTGATCCTAATGATTTTTCTGCAGAGAATAATGTCTAGTTACCTGGTTTAAACCCAAGGCGGGTAGTATAACGTCCTGATAACGGTACTCTGCATTACTTACTAACCCAACAAGAAGATTCTGTTCACGAGCCCATCTTAAGAAAGGTTGAGAATCTGGAAATACGGTGTAAGGAGCAGATGACCCAAAGGAGGCATAAATGCGTCTAAATATCTTCTCAAATGTCTCCTCGTCATAATCATATCCAGCCTGCCAGAAAACAAGACAAAGGTCAGCATTCCTCGTTTCAGAAATCTTTTCACAAGTGTAAATTATAATGTTGATATTGCCTCAACAACTGCCTGCCATGACTACATCTGTCCATTCAGGTCCAAAGATGGCATTTTAAGTTCACCATAGACACCAAATTAGAATTTCATAATATAGTTCATCAAAAGCCAAAAAGCTTCTAAGGATGTCACTGCGATCTTTATGGAAATGCATTTTCTTCTTCTCAAGAAATTTGGAGGTACTCCTGTAAAGACTAGTCATGCACAAAACCACTTCCATTGAACAATGGACTTCTTAAGTTGTAGTCTATTGAAAATAAAAATTAATTTAGTTATCCTCTTACTTGTCAATTTTCGAAAGACAAGGGTCTATGATTATTCACTTCTGGTTTAAGAATCACTCTTACAGATTAGAAAGCTTCACACTTTCAAATCTAAAATCTCATCATTCATTAAAAAAAAAATCATCAAACTCCTCTAAAACTTAATGAACCGACAATTATAAGTAGACATTGACAAAATTTTATAATCTAAATCTACCACTAGTTCACTGAACTGCAGCTATATAGAGATTAATTTGAGCTATCTACTAAAACAATTAGATGAACGTAAGAAAGAAAAAAAAACCTCCAAGTATTTCTTCTATGAAAAATTAAAAGTTTGCCTAATCTTCATCAAGTTAATACCAAAAACACTGGATAGATGGAATTCTATGATCTAAGATTAGTACAAGTGATCAACCTTGAAGCCATAAGTTGCTTTCATGGTTGGTTTCCACCCACCAATCATAACAAATGACTTGTCGGGATTGCCACATGGATTAATTTTCTCCTCTAGACAAATCACCAGTAACCAGTAGGGTTACAGCTTGTTAAAAGACTAAATCTCAAAACCACATACCTTGATAAATGAATTTCTGACACACGTTTTCCACCAGACAATATTAGGCATTTTGGTCGCATGGCCAAAACATGGATACTGCTTAGCCATTTCTGTATAAGCAAGTTTGAAGCCTTGATGTACACGTTTGTAGTCTGGGCAAGGAAGTCCAACAGATTTTGCTGCCATGCAGTAGTAGTCACCAAGTTCACCTTTGTAAGCTAAAAGTGTACCAGTGACATCCACAGTGATGCAACGTAATTTTGAAAGGAGAGACATTTCAACAGTTGTTCAGAACAGAGAGAACTCCAAAAGTTATGCTCGTAAGTTCCAATTTGTGCTTAGTTTCAGTATCCTTAAGACAACACATAAACTTGTAGACCAAGCAATTGATTGGGTAAAATGTACAAGCTACAAAAACCTGCATCATTTAAAATTGGGGATATATAAGTACAATATTGAGCAAAGATGTTCAATCCAACTAAACTTGTCAATGAACTTCAAATCAGATGCTTAAAGCAGGAAACTTGATCTTCTACATTGACTAAAATCATATGCCTTTTATAACAATGTAGAACCATTTTCCCATCTAATTCACCAAAGTTCGCACAAAACCAAGAACGTAAGAAAAGTTAGAACCTTGTATGACTGTTTTTTATAAAAAAAAAGAAACAGAAAGAGATTCAAACTTAATCTCAAGGTGAAAGATACCCAGAAACAGATAAGGAAAAAGAATAAAAGGTAGCAACAGAAGAAAACCCATATAGGAAAAATCGAAACTTTGGGTATACCAAGACCAGTTGTTGAAACGAGAAGAAAACCTCAGTTTCTCCGCTGAAATCTCCAAACTTTTTCTCTTTCTTTTGTCACTTGACTCTCTCAAGTTATGATATTTAGCATCAACTGACACACGACCCTTGAAATGGATCCAATTCCACGAAGCCTGAGCTACACATTTATATACTTTGCGTGTGATATTGTCAGCAAGGGGGATCGCCAGGTCAATGAAAAAGAAGCAATTAACGAGATAGACACGCAAATTTACCATTTTTATGTTTTCGTCTTTCCATGTTTGTATAATTTTGTACTTGTCCCTATTACTACTCGGGTTACGGAGGTTATATATTTTTTAGCTTATTTTTCCTATAAGCTTTGAAATAACCATTTCGTTTCCTATAATCCTATCTAACCTAGCAAGAAAGGCATTTACATCAAGATAAATACATAAATAGCAAAAAGTGAGGGGACAAAATTAGAAATTAGATAAAAGTGAAGTGCTTAAGTGACAAAGATTGGAAACAGAAACACAACACTGCTTTTGGACACAAAACCATGGACGCTTGCTGCGGTATTCAGTTGTAGTTTTCAGTTTCCTAGACTTTTGACGAAATCCCAGAAACCACGTGTAAGAGTTTGAGTCACTTGTGATTGAAAACTAGATGCCCCCACCGGATTCGCTCTGATTCAGTACTTATTGGAAATGTACATGGTCAACAATATAGAACAGAACAGAACAGAAGAGAGTGAACAAAACAAGCCAGTTTTTCATTTAACGATATAGAGCAGAAAGAACAGAAGACAGTGAACAAGACAAGCTCAGTTTTTCATGGTTTTAACTAATCAATCAGGAAGTTCTGCAGAACTTAGTGTTCAGTTCCAAGTTAGAAAGTCGCATTCTTATGCTGCCTCAGCTATCAACTTGTGAATTAATGATCCTAATGATACATATGATGATCCATTTTCCATGACAGCCTTCCTACTCATATCGCTCATCTCCTTCACTTTTCTTCTCAGATCGTCACCACCACCGTCCATCAAACGCCTTAGTGCTCTCTCCAGTTCTTCTGCCACAACCAAGTCACTACCTTCCCTGTAATCCAACCTGATCTCAACAGCCAATCCCAACTCTTTCACCAACTGAAATGCATTCATCTGTTGCTCTGCGTAGACTGGCCATGTCGCAATGGGCACACCATACCACAAGCTCTCAAGTATGGAGTTCCATCCACAGTGAGACACAAACCCTCCAATGGCTTGATGCCCCAAAATGGTCACCTGTGGAACCCATCCACAGACTAATCCTAATGTTGCTGTCCGATCCATAAACCCTTCAGGCAAAATCTCCTCTAGATTAGCGTACTCACCAGGGAGGTCTAGCTTCCCCTTGGGCGGTTCACGGATGGACCACAAAAACCGAATCCGGGTCTGTTCCAACCCGAGTGCAATCTCTTTCAACTGAGAACTGCTGAGACTTCCCATACTACCAAAGCACAAGAACACCACAGATGATGAAGGCTGATCATCAAGCCATTTCATGACACCTACCTGCTGAGCCTTATCTGGATGCCATTGGACAGGTCCGGCTAAGTCAAGAACCGGTCCGATCGTGTAAACCGGCGGCAAATTACTTGCAGAAATGGAGTTAACTGCATGCTGTTCGATTTCCTTGAACGTGTTCACGACAAAACCTCTGGTTTCCTTGTACCTTCGCGCATGTTGCAAGAACCAGAAATACGCATCTTGGGTTCTTTTTAATACACTACTGGGAAGTACTCGTGGGGGCAATGGGTTAACAAAACTCGGTATGTCTAACTCCAAAGTCGGGTCTTTTGGTACGAGAAGACCAGCATCTGAAATGGCAAACTCGGACGTGAACTGGGTTTCAAGAGTTGGCAAATGGAGCATGAATCCCAGAAAGCTAGCTGGAGATTGAAAATAAAGATAGCAAGGGACGCCAAGTTCATTAGCAACATCGATCATCGAAGTACAGAACATATCAACGAATAATCCACTAAACCGAACTGAGCCACGTTCTGGTTCTGTTTCTATCTGCATAAGTTTAACGATGGCTTCCTTAACATGGAGCTTGTGCTTAGCAATAAACAGTGACATGTAACCCATAGACGACTGATATTGATCTGGTTTAGGAGGTTCGGCGACAGGGAGAAAGACGAAGTTGACACCGGACATTGTAGTGGACACACGTGATTGAAGGTAGTCGTTGACCACTCGCCTCTGAGACATGGTGACGACTAGTATGGTGGCCGATAAGCTGGAGTCCCGGTCCACCAAACGTTGTGCAAATTCAACGGTTGGCACAAGGTTTCCAATAGTTGGGGAAGAGATGAACGCGACGTGAGTCTTCACCAAAGTTTGCATCTTGAGAATGGGGTCTGGTTCTTGCTTGCTTCACCTATCAGTTGGATCGAGAATATATATTTTGGGAAGCTGGTTGATCAGGGCTTCCTTCCTTCCTTCTTTCTCACCGGTCAAGATGAGCATCATGTGGACGAGAGATGATAACGAGAAGGAATCAGTCAGAAGATGCAAGGTCTTTGTCGTTTGTTCCATATTTACATTTAATTATCAATCATTCGGACCAAGATGCTTGATCATCACGATTCATCAATGGTTATAAAGTCTTAAACAAAGTAATAGTCGACAAAACAGAACAGAGTCTTTTCATTGATTGGACTTAGAGCATGGACCATATGTCACACATGACATTATTATTATTATTATTAAATGACCTTGGGCTTGGGAACAACCAAAAGCCACCGGTTGCATTATTCTTCTAACGATCAATTTAGAAGTCAAAATTGTAACTTGCTTAATAACGTCCAAATTTTTACAAGTTCATTTAATTTTAAATTTTTTTAGATAAAAATTAGAAAGTGTCATACGCGTGTCGTTATAGCATCATAACAATCTAGTTAGTCTTTAAATGTCACGTTACTACACACGACTTACATTAATTAACCATTAAAAACAATTGGAGACTCGAGCTTGGTGAAGAGGCCATCTTCTATCTAACAGAAGAAAAAGAAGACACCCATTTTCTAGTTGAAACATGCTATTACTATAGAAGGCTCTACGTTCGTTGATAAGAGGATGAATGTTCTTAC
>JANIIA010000003.1:51277577-51288118 GCA_027478495.1 Erythroxylum alaternifolium | reverse complement strand
TATTAATTATATACAATTTATTATTAATTATATAAAATTATTATTATTAATTATTTAATAAATTTTATTTTATTAAACTTTATTTTATTCTATTATATGTGATTTTATTTAAAAATAATTTATTTATATAAAAATATATACAAACAATTAAAGAATAATTATATATATATTTTCTATTTTCATTAATAAAAATTTTATTATTAATTATAAACAATTTATTATTAATAATATAAAATATTATTATTAAGATAAAGAGAAATAATATAAAATATTATTAATTATATACAATATTTGTGGACCGTAATAAATGAATATAAGAAAAAATGGATTAAAGTTAGAAGAAATAATTGGTATTAAAATTTTTTTTGAGAGTACATTAAATCGTATTTATTTATTAATTTAAGTTCCATCCTAAACCTTCCAAGTAGAAGGTTTCTTATTTTCACTGTTTAAAATTAAATGGAATGTAACATAAAACCCTTCGCTTCCATCTCATTCTATTATAAAATCATCAGCTAAATGATAGAATTGTATTCCGTCCTATCCTGTTCCATTAATAACCCCTCAACTAAATAGGACCTAAAAGACATGTTCAAAGTCTGATTCGAAAGGCTTGACGATTCATCTAAAATGATATCGTCGCTTTAAGCCGTCTCCTGAAAATCCAACTCTTACCTTTTTCTCACTGCCTCACCCAAAATCTACATATGGCTCCTGAATCTGCACATGAATCCCAGAAGAGCAGAGTTGTCCATGGTTTTGTAACCCTAGAGGCTTGTGTGAAACCAGCCTCATGCCTCCAGAATGCAGATAAGTTAAGCTAAGAAAGGTTTATCAGATTATGTTATTGCACCATCAAATAATGAATGTGTTCCTGTACATTTATAGTAGAAGTTATCTATTTTACATATGAGTCTCAAGAAATGACAGAACTGCCAAGCCAGCAGCCCAAACATCATCATCCGATACATGCTCTGCAGGAGAGTGACTTACGCCTCCACGGCACCGGATGAATAGCATTCCGACCTGCTCAAAATTATCAAGATCATTATCAGTTAGATATCATTAATTTACTCTCTACTATCTGTTAACAACGCTTAGGAGAACCGACTTTGGTTAAATGAGACATCGCCATTGCGTCGTGTCCTGCTCCGCTCATTAGCACAGGAACTTCGTCTTGAATCTCACCGGTCATCCTCTTGAGGGAAGCATTTGCTGCAACTTTTAGCTGTGAACTCAACTCAGAGTCACACATCACTGCATTTGCGTTATGCTGATGAAATCCAAACAACAGACAAGGGTATTACTGATCTGCACTTTGTCACACTAAAAATTGCAAGTAAAAGTTAGTATCACCTTCTGTTCGATATGGCAATGAATAGAACGCCTTTCACATATTTGATACATCCGATTCGATAGTTCATAGAGGACAGCTTGCCGCCCAATGTCATCAATTGCACGCAAATCCACAGTGAATGTTACCTGCATTTAGAAAGTAATTTAGTCACTGGACAGTAGTGATTGATTTACTAGATTTGTAATGGATTTCATTTGTGCTTGACATAATAACGATCATGTTCGTATATCTTGCCTGGCCCGGTATGACATTACTTGCACTTGGCCATGTGGATATCTCTCCAACTGTACAGACAAGTGAGCTGGAAAGTGATTCCACTATGGAATCAGCACATTGTCCATCGTATGACAGAAAAGCTTTAGGATCTTTACAAAGACTTTCCAACAGCACAATTAGTTCAGCTGCTGCAGCCATAGGATCTTGGCGCAAAGACATCGGAACGGTTCCAGCATGCCCTTGTGAACCTTTGACCGTAACCTGCAAAATTTTGCAGATACTGCTGTTGATTAAAGAACATTGAAGTTCTTGATTCAGAGGAATGTGCACGTAATCAATCTACCATTTCCTTTAAATAAAGACGGTATGTATTCAGTTGAAGAAGGGAAAAGTCTGCAATCATTTGCACTTCCCATGTCTGCGTGATGAGCTACTGATTGTACAAGCATGTAACTTTCGGACATATTAAAACTTCTAATTAAAGAACTAATGTTTCTTCCATGTTCTTTGGAACCAAGGATGATGAGGCATTTTCATTTATATACTAGCAACCAAATCTTCACAGGAGAATCTCGCAAAGGAGGTCTACCCTTGATGAACCAAATGGAAGAAATATACTTTTGATCCACTGTTCTAGTACTTCCCTTGAAGATTTTAAATTTGTCAGACATCTGCTATGAACTCAAGAACATCTTAAACTGAAAGCTGTTGAATTCTTGTGATTCAACTAAACTAAACAAGCTGTTGACTAAAGCCGTATCATGTACCTTAAGCCTTGTCTGTCCAGCTATTCCCTTGACAACACCAATGGGAAAACCGAGCCATTCTAGTACAGGTCCTTGTTCAATATGAAGCTGCAATAGTAAAAGATACAGGATCCAATATGCAGATTTATAAACACAGAAGCTGACACAGTTTGTGTGATATACCGAAAATTGGAAAATAGTTTGTAAGATAATAGTTTCTTAGCTTGGTTACCTCAACATAACCCCATACAGAGTGTCTGTCATACTTAAGCTGGGATAGGCTTTCTTCTGCAATATCAATAGAGTTATCTTTAAGAGCATCTTCCACTGTTACACCACTGAATTGGATAGCACATAATTGGGACCATAACAAGCAACAATACCGAATGAGCTTCTCGTAAACAAAAAGAGCTAAAATGAGAAACCTTTTATCAGATGTCTGCAGAGCTGAAACCCGTAAAATACCAGCTATGGCCGCACTACCGAGAAAAGTAGATTGAAACCTCACTCCTTCTTCGTCACTGAAAGCAATGACCTGCATGTTGACAAGCTTAGCAATTAATTATAATCTGTCTGAAACTTGCCTCATTGTATACTAGTACCATCAAAAGAAACTTCCAAATAATGGGATGACACGTGATATTGGAAAGCTCCAAAAGAACAAACAGAACAATTTGAGTAAATGTTTTGCGTCACCTCAACTGGTCGTTTTAGTTTCGACAGCAATCCGTTGCTTTTCAAAGCCTTTAAAGCTGATACTGCTGCAATTATACCTAAAGATCCATCAAATATCCCAGCATCAACTACAGTATCCTATTTAAGAATCAGAATTATCAACCATTAGTTGTGGATTATAAAGGGAAAAAAATAAATAAATTTGAAGTTTACTACACGGAAGAAAGAAGATACCAAATGAGAACCAATCAATAAGGCCTCAGCACTTGAGTTCAATCCTTCAACTCGACCATGTACATTGCCCATACAGTCCATCCACCTGGAATTGGTACAATTATCAGTTCAGAGCTTCAAGCATCAAAACTTCAGGATGGATCCAAAAAAGAAAGAGCACCAACGTTGTCAAACCAGCATCCTCCATCCAATCACGAATCAGATTTCCTGCCCTGAGTGAAGCTGTACTCATGAATGTCCTCTCCAGATAGCCATAAGCATCACTCACCTGTTAATTAGATAACTACATCAACACTCAACACTCAACAATGTACGGTACATCATATTTTTTTATTCAAAGGTCTGGGTATTGAAAAACATGACTTCCAAGGCATTACTTGAATCTTATGCACATCAACCAAGATATCCAATCAATTAATGCTAGTAAATTAGTACCGCAGGGCATATAATACAACTGTTTAAGGCTTTAAGCCCACCATTTTTTTCAATTATTATTCATTGATTAAAAACCCAAAACAAAGAAAAAATTTAAGTCATTGAGTTGAAAGATGAAGTAGAAAGCAAAGAGCTCAAACATGGAAACGAATTAAAATAATGGTGTTGAAGACCTTGAAAAGCCTGGTAAAACAGGATTCTGGCCAACCTTAAACCAATTAGTTATGTTTCGATAACCCTTAGCATGCCATAAGATGACAATTCAACCTAATCAAAGATAAAAATGAAATTAGACTCCAATACCTTTCCAAGCTCATTTAGTCTGGCTATGGCTTCATCCCGCAATATATCCTTAAACAGACCACTCTCTGCACCATCCATTTCATCCACTTCACAAGTTTTCATACAAGTATAAAGCAGTAACAACAGCACGTAAGATGAGTCGTTAGGGGTGACAGTACAGTAAATGCTAAGAAAATAAACGAGAGAAGATTGGTAACTAACCAGATAACGCATAACCAGAAGCTAAGAAGAGATAAAGCATCGAACTTTGCAAACAAATCGCTAGACAGTTCATATCTAGAGATGGGTTTCAATCACTTCACGTAAATTTGCTGTCAAAGACGAGCTTCGACAGAGAAGCAGAAACCGCCGCCGGGAATGAGAGGAGACTCTCCTGCCTTGTTCTAGTTCAACGAATGAGAGTGCATACACGAGGGTGGCTGTTATGGTTTTGTCAATTGTGTGGATCTGGAGTCGACTGGCGTATTATGGACCCCACATCCACTGGTCCAAAAAATTATCAATAATTGTGTGAAATCATTACAAAATTTAACAAAAACAAGTTTGTTTCTGTGATGGGATGATAAAAAAAACTAACGTTATATACGAATTGGACGTATTTGTCTGAAGAACATTCATTGACATATCATTATTAATATTCATATTGCCAAAGATGGAAAAAAGAAGGCTAGTGGAGAGGTGGCAGGGGAGTTGCCTCGCCTTACGTGGGATGCATTGAAGAGGCAATTCAATAGGGCATTGAAGACCGTGCCTTTGTTCATGTCATATTGCCTGTAAATTGACAGTTGGACAAAACACAAAACTAAGCAACTGTCTTAGAAAAGAGGTGGCCAAACTGGTTACGTATAACATGTCTTTCATGTTCAGTCTTCTTATTTTTGGGGGAAATTCTATAGTTTATTCAATTAAGGAACAAGTTACCTCATATTATGTTTATGATACAAGGGTCAACGCTTAAGTGTGCATGATTGATTAATCTAAACGTACGTGTTGTCTTTTTGTATATTCTGATGACCCTACAGATCCTCATGGGATTTGCAAGACCTTCGGGCTCTGATTGGGCCGTTGCTTTTCCTAATAAATTCCTGATTTGATTTCATTAAAAATCCAATTTTAGAATCCGAGTGTTTGTTTTTTCTTGATAAGGGAAGCAGAAGTTTGGAACAGGAAAACCCTTTGTTTTCGTAATTCTGGCTCACCATGTTTGGGACGCTCACATGTTTGCTGAAATGCCTCAGAGACGCAAAGTGGACTAAACCATGCTAAAATATCAGTCTTTATCCTCGTCTTCCCCGAGAAGAAAAGAAAGAAAGGGGAAATTTTCATTCTTTCAATCTGCGAAAATTGGAAACTGCCAGTACTCCATTGCCTTTGTTTAGGCGTACAAAAAGTTGTGTGAAAGAAACTGCGACAATGGAGAAGATTGCTGCTGCTTGCGCCCTGGAGTGGAGCATTGAGCTTGAAAAGTCCCTTCGCTCGAAGAAACCGGGTCAGTTCGCTTTTCAGAAATTTCCTCTTGCATGTTATGAATTCTTTGATACTTTGACATTTATTGAATCCCGTTCCGATACTATCGCCTGAAAAGTGAAAACGTTCGTTACTTTTTCAATCTTTAGGTCGATCTTTGGAGGGAATACTGCAGATGGGTCCAAGAATTCAGCGGTGGAGTAGAGAACCAGCTCCTACAATGGCTGTTTATAACATGTTTGGAATGATTCCAGGTGAGGATAAGCTCTTTGCCAATGCTATCCTCCTAAGGCTCGCCGATGCTTTTATGTCGGGTGACGAGGATACTAGGATTGCTGTCGTGAATGTTTTCTTGTTCGAGCTGAGGAGTCGTGACAAGAAAAAGAGTTGGAAACAGTACAGGGGCATTTTGTCCAAGGCTAGAATACACAACCGTGCGGAGCTCCTGAGGCGAGTAAAGATCGTTTTTGATACTGGAGATATTGAGTCAAGAGCATTTGCTTTGGTTCTCTTTGGTTGCTGGGCTGATTTTGCAAAGGACAGTGCTCACATAAGATACTTGATCCTGTCCACTCTGGTATCCTCAAATGTACTGGAGGTAAGGTCAGTGTTTATCCATCTCAAAAGTATTTAACTGTTTCCTCTGGGAGTGATCTCTCTGTTGTGAAACACAAAACATGGTCTCTTCGGTGTGTTGGTATATTATTCTTCTCATGATTCTTAGGTTCAAATTCCTGAGGAACTTAATGTGCATTATTCTGTTTCTGCAGGTAAAGGCGTCTTTGTTTGCTGCAGGTTGTTTTAGTGAGCTGGCCGATGACTTTGCAACTGTAGTCCTACAAATGCTCGTTAACTTGGTATCTTCATCTGATTTTTCATTGGGTACAAGACTGGCTGGGTTACGGGTTTTTTCAAAGATGACTTCCTCATTTGCTGTTGCAAATGAAGCTTATGAGGTCTTGTATCCATTCTTGTTCCTTTTTAGTGCCCGATATTCTTATATACGTTAATTTTTTTGGTAGAAAATGTTATGGAAGGTGTTGCTAGTGCCTCCTCTCCTTTGATTTTAACATAGGGGTCCTTTTGATCATTGATTCGAATGGTTGGAAGTATAATTTTGTGAATTTTTTTTCTCACCTTTGTTTGTGCTGAAACAGTATTATGTTTATAATAATTGTGATTTTATAACATTAAGATAAGCTGTATGTTGCTGCAGACAGGTCTAAAACTGGTCTCAGACTTCTCAGACAAGGAGTTGTTGGTTGCAATTCTAGTTTCTCTCTCAAAACTTGCTTCCAAGTCAGCCTTTCTTTTATCTCAACAGGTATGTGTTCCGATGCTAGGTGATAGTTTGGTATGTCTGTATGAATGGGATTTATAGTATGTCTAGCTACTGGTTTCAGGTTGATGTGCTTTTAGAGTTCCTTGGTCCGGATAAATCCTTGCAACTACAAACAACAGTTTTAAGGTGCTTACACTTTTTAGTTGGCAGAGGAATTTCTCATGCTTCAGTTACCGTGCATGCAATGAAGACATTATGTAGAGTTGCATTGGAGACTGAACTTCCATCTAGCATGCAATGTCAGGCTTTACAGATTTTATGTAAGGTTGGGTTCAAAATTCACCCTTTGCTACGGTGAATTAGTTCTTAAAGTTGAACTTTATTAGCTTATATTTTTCACTTGCAGATTCTCTTAGGTACAATGCCTGATATTCTGGTTGACAACATGCATCACTTAACTCATTTATTGACCAATGTTCAGAATTCAATTCAGTCACCCATAAAGTCCGAGAGCCTCATAACCATTTGTACCCTAGTGGATGTATCTACAAAGCTTTCTGGAAGAACTGAAATGAGATCTATTTTGGATTGGTCTTCTCTTAAAATGCAAATCATCTCAGTAGCTGTAGATCAAATAATTGTGCTTGAAAAGTCATTGGTGGCATCTTTTCCAGCCAACACTATAGTATTTAAGGAAATCCAATGCTTGCTTAATGTTCTTCTTTTTCTAGTTGCAGAAAATCCAAATCTAGGTGACTTCGTGCTTGATAAAATTAGATTCTTTATTGAACGTCTTGTAGACAAGAATGGCAGTATCATCGCTGCTAGGCAGGCAAGCTTGAAGCTGGCGGCTATTGTTCAAAATTTTTCTCTAACTTGCATTGAGAGCCTCCATGAAGTTGATGCTATTTCTGACCGTATACTTGACCAAGTAAAACTTTTGGTTGAATCTGTACACAATTGCAGCTTATTTGATTGCTATACACAGATAATCTATTCCATATTGTTGCAGTCTCATATGTTTTTGGGTTTCATGATCAACCCAAATAGAAAAACTTTCAATCCTGGGATTATCTTGGGTAATTTACCTCTTAATCACTTGGTTAAGCATGTAGAAGTAGGTTTGGAGTGCGCAAAAAAGATGCTGTCACAGAGGGAATATTGGCCTGCTTTCAAATCTGGGATACATGCAGCATGCCAGGGAGCATGGATAATAGCTGCTTTTGTGTTTGAGCAACTAATAACTAAGGTGCAGTCTGCTTCCTGCTCCTACTGGTTAAAGTTGTTAACAAAATTTGCTCAAGCTGAGAGGAAAATTCAGCTGTTTGTCTTCCAAAAACTAGCATGTGGTGTAGTAGATTTGTTGGAGGCAAAAGAGTTTTTCAACACATGTTTTTGGGACAAGATCGGTGATACTGAACTCAGTTCTGTTGGAAATGTTGTTAGTTTGACCGAGATGCTCAATGAGGCTTACAACAAACTAGCATCTTCAGGTGAATTTTGGGAATATAACATCATATTAGAGCAATCATTCTGCTTCCAAAGATGGTTTTTGGCTCTAAGAGCCAAGTTATTTAGAGTTGTAGCTGACCTTTCCAAGCTTCTGGACTCTTCCCAACTTAACCAGGAGAATACTAGCAACTACGAACAGGTCGAGACAAGTGTTACAGCCAACTATCTTCTGCAACAAGTTACTCAGATATCTCTTCAGTTGATGAGGATAACACAGGAACTTGATTTAATTGCTGTCTCTTTCATTGATATGGACAGAAGAAGCTCAAAAATCATATCAGAACTGGCATTTGGTTGTTCAGTATTGGCTTTCACAACCGGCATTGCTCTTCTCACCAAAAACCTGTCTGGCAATGACAATTTGGCAACTCTGGGTCTTGAAAAGTCCAATAATTACCTGAAGGAAATGCTTATACAAAGTTTGATTGCACGGTTGTGGCTTATAGACCAAGAAGCGTGTTCAAACCTAATCCTGCTCCTAGAGCTCAGTGGACTGCCAAAAGACTCTGCCCCCTTGCAACCCGGAAGTCAAATATGGAATACTGGTGCAGTTAGAGATATTCTTCAAATTTTTAACTATGCTATTTCTGGCATTTTTCACTTGCAAAATGAAGGGAAATTACTGCAATATTGGGAGAATTCATCCCAAGTTTCCAAGGATCATTTGCAGCTTCTCTTGAATGTTATCACAAAATGGATGATCATCCCTTTCAGGTTCCCAAGGTTTTTCTTCAAAGTGAGGTATGCTTCTCAGCTTTCCAACAATGAAGATCAGGTCTTAGATGGTATTGATTGTATATTAATTTGATATTCTTCTCTTCGATAATGCTTTTGGGTCAATTTATTACCGAAATAGAAATCCATCTAGAATATCAGGTATCCTGACATTTGGCAGCTATATTGTCAAGATGGACTGATTGAGATCCCCACGTCTCAATTGCCTAAGTTTGCCAAGGATATGGTATTTAGTTGATTATAGCTTATCTGCTGATGGGGTTCTCATGCCTATTTTCTTGCTCATTAGCAGTTTCGGATTTGTTGATGACTAGCTTCTTCTATTTTCAATCTTTTTTCTGGTCTAAAACTTGCTTCATTCCCTTCAAAGGCCACTTGGTGCTGAAATGAAACTTTGACTGACTATACAATATTTATTTCCTTTGTTTTACATACTGACACTTGATATTGACATCAAAATTCAGGCCATGCACTGGTTCAGAGCTCTTTGCCTTCAGTGAAGAAGGTAGAATCCCAAATCAGCTGTCTGTCTCTCCAGGCTTCCACCTATCACTAAATCTTTGTCTTCAATTAAGGAATCTAACGCCAGATTGCCTCAGTCGAGTGTCCAAGTTGTATTGTTTACTTTATTCTGACATGTCCCTTAAAGAGTCCAGAACAACTGGAGAAACTACAGGGCAAGTGCAGCCGGATTATCGAACTTGGGAAATTGAAAACAGGATTCAAATGAATGACAAACTGTTCAACTATGTAGTCAAGAACTGCAAACCTGATCGGGACAAAGATGCAGAGACTAATAACCGCGTTGAGGTATTCGTGCGCTTTGAGCTATATGACAAGGGGCAAGGATTTGCTAGTTGCCTGCTAGATGTTTCTCATTTCCCAGTTGGTTCTTACAGAATAAAATGGCACAGTTGTTGTATTGACAGTCAAGGTTCCTACTGGAGTCTCCTTCCGTTAAATTCTCAACCTATATTTACAGTACAGTAAAAGCTCCTGGTTCAAGATAAACTCTGCAAATTTTACAGCAAATACCATAGAACTGCTCGCTTACACGAATTGAAAATTGTAGTCAGAGCAAGCATTTATAACCATCTTTTTATTATTAGAAGGGCTTGATACTAAGATATGTGGAAGAAAGTTGCTTGTTTTGTTAATACATGAAAGCTGAAGAGGAAGTCCAGGAAAAGATCCAATCCAACTAAGCCATTAATGGATTGGAGACATGGCAAGAAGAACCTCTGTCTAACGTGGATGGTCATGCCTTTGGCACTTTTGAGACTTTATGCCTTGTACTTTTTGAGTTACCTAAAACTAATAGTCACGACATTCCCATTTGTAGTTTTCGTCCTCAAACAATAAATCACTGTCCGTTGTATTCTTCTGCACTTTTCATTAATCAAGTTTTGTGTTTTATCTGCATCTTCTTTCTGCTGAAAGTTATAAGGATTAGTAGTTGAGTAAAGGAATTGGTGCTTTACACATGTTTCAGAGGAAAATCAAAGCAAAGCATGCCTTTTCTGAGGAAAAAATGAAAGAATATAAACTGTCAGAAGTGGGATTTGAACCCACGCCCTCG